>JASANG010002266.1:0-126766 GCA_030248215.1 Enoplolaimus lenunculus
CTCCTCCGCACTCTATAACAAAAAAACGCACCGAAAATAAAGAGTAAATAAAGAATAAATAAATAAATAAATAAAATAAATAAAATATGTATAAATATTAGTAAATATACGGAAACGTAGCCAGGGTGAAAGTTACGGGATCAGTCTGCAGTGAAATTTTGTTCAATCAGAAGAGTTTTAGCACCACTTGAAAAATCATGTTACTATTTCTCACAATAAACGTCTTAAAAGTATTTTGATCCCCTCGCTCCGTGTGTTGAACGGACTCTGGGACTGCATGTAATATACTTCGAATTTGTTTTAACATAAAATAAATAAAAAATTCTGTGTTTGTTCTTTTTTCAAATTTTTACAACAAACTATGGCCAATTAAATTAACTTTAACCAGGATCGCTTGCAATACGTAACGTTGTGCTCACAAAATGTGTAATCGTTTCAGCAAACGCTGGACATTTCACACATCAACAATAAAACAGCAACGTCATTTGGTTGATTTTTTGTTCAAATTTTTCACCGAATATATTTTTCTGCTGTTCATAAACAAACTTCCCACTCATTGTCTTGTTGAAACGAATCTTTGTTTAGCTGAACTAACATTTCGTCGGAAAGCTAAAACCTCTTTGCATCTGGAAATGCAGGCATTAAATACTGTGTTATCGAGTTGGTGCAAAAATAAGCCGTTGTACCTTTTATGATTTTTTATAATTTTTGGACGCCGTCCGTCATCCATCATCGTTTGGGATCGTACGCTAATTATCGCATCCAATGCCACACGATGATGAACGATGGCGGACGGAGACAGACGGCAACGAACTGCGCCACACGACACGTATTGTGCCATCTGAAGGGTAGCGCTATACTTGTCGTATGGCGCTGTGCGACACTGTCCGTCATCGTACGGCGTCGTACGTGAGTAATTAGCGTACGATACCGTACCGTAAACGCACGGCGACGGACGGCGCTGTACGGATGACGGACAGCGACGGACGGCATTAAAATAATTAAAAAGTATAGCATCATTTAAATCTGCAGTTTAAAAACAGTCAGTACACCAGTAAGCGCTGTGATTAAATACAAACGAAACACTCAAATGCTACTGTCTGCATTTAGGCTCACGCTTTAGGCAAACGTTGCGTTTAGTCATTAAGGCGACATCAAAGCCGGTCGACTTGCTATTATCCGTTTGCAAACAAAAACATAATTCGGAACAAATAAAAGCAAAAATGACAAACAAATTAATAATATAATATTTTCGAATATAACACAAAGTTCAATAATCCGGTTCAAATGTTTAGGGTTTCGCTATACTTTTAATTACGTCCGTCCGGCGCCATCCAACAGCGTCCGTCACCGTCTGCTACCATCCGGCGCCGGCCGCACCGTGCGTCATTGTGCGGTAACCTACGTAAATTACGTACAATACCGTACGGTGACCGTCCGGTGCCGGACGTTGCCGTATCACAAGTATGGGCGCCGCCCTGACGCTTGTCGTCGGGAGATGTCGGTCTGATGACAGCCTGAAACATTAATCTTTAAACGGATTTTAACTGCAGCAAACTGCAAAAACACGTTTTGTGAACATACAATTAGGTCAAATAGACATTAATGTCTCAAACAAATGAACAAAATATAACAACATCGACATATAAAACAAAAACAAAATGGCCTACAAACATTCAATATACAACGTGATTTTAGTACAATTTAGTTTTTGAAATATATTTTGTTAAGCGACAAAACAGTATCGACACTGAACAAATTCAATTACTTGGGTGTCAATTTTGACTGAAAAATTTCTAAAATAATGGTTTATTTCAATGGTATTTTAGAAAATTATTAATAATTAAAGTTGAAGCTGTCTTCATTGGGAAAAAATATCCAATCAAAAATAGCCAACACCTCTTAGGAATTCCTCTTGGTTCGATACAAGACAACACAACGTTTTGTTAACATCGAATTACAAAATCACAGCGAGATTGACGTGCAGACTACGTTGTACTGCGTTTGCAATTTTTGCAATTTCTAGATTCTGCAGCAACAAATCGCAGACACAGTTCGTTGTGCATTTGCTAATTGAAATAATTTTATTTAACAAAGTTTCATAAATTGGATTTTACTGTTTAAATTTTAACTTAAATTTGTGTTCTCACAGCTCAAAACCTTCTGTGGCCGTCGCTGATCAGAGCTTGTTTCGTTAAGTGTTTCTGTCCAAATGCGACAACGCAAAATTAGTTTTATGTTCTTATTAGAAGTATAATTCATCATATATATATATATATATATATATATATATATATATATATATATATATATATATATTGCGTACTTGTTCAGGAAATGATTGCAATCCGGGGCAGGAACTGTGAAGGAAAGCGACGCACCCTCTGTGTACAATTTCGCCTTTTCTGACATAAACCCGTTTCACAGCATTAAAACTATTCTATGTTAGCGAAATATTCCTTGCCTTCTCTGGACACTTTCAAGCCACCTTCTACTAGCAATTTGTGGTCACAAAACTGCTGCAATCAGCAAAACTTTGCAATTTTCAAAATCCAGGTATTGCAGAGTACACGCGAGTGTGAAGAAAATTTTCTGACCATTACTTTAGTACAAAATTACGTCTCAGATTTCATACAGGAAACTTTTAAACTGCGCTAAACACTAAAATATATTTTGTGGCATTTTAAGAACGACCATCTCTTGAGTGATTTTTGACGGAATTAAAATTATTAAATTTCAACATTTCTCACGACTGTTTGTTCTTTCTTTGATGTGAAATTTTTGTTTTTGGTCAGGAAAGTTTCGGGTTGAATTTGTGACTAATTTTTGCAATACATAATTAATTTTAATTTGTTTTGTCGTAGATGTTGTGGCAAAATTGCAATATTGTTGCAGTCGCAAAACATCAAAATTGTTACTTGTTAATATGTTGTATATTTGACAAAATATCGATAAAATAAGTAGAGCTGTACAAAGCGCAGCGAAAAGACACATATAAACCAAAATACTTGCAATATTACAACATAAAATGCAGGGCCAAAGCAGCCAGCCCCCACACCCCTCGTTTGGGGGAGCGCGTCCCTAAGGAGTCCCCATCTTATTCGGTTGAAACAAAAACCGCCGAAGTTTTAAAATGCTTCTGGTTGCTAGCTTGCTTTGCTCTCGAGCTTGACGGTCCAAACCCTGGAGTTTGAGTGGAGCCGACATCCCTGTCTGCTCCGACACTGTAAAACCGCGCAGTGACGTACTCAGAGCCTTGCCAGAAGGAAACTTGATATAATCGCATTAATCTGCCGACTGCAAACCCTTAATTTTGAACGATTCATTGGAGGAATTTATACCGTATTTTAGATACAGGATAGAACCCCGGACGCTCTGATTCTTGATCCAACGCTTTAATCCAGTGAACTACAAATACGGCGATTCTACTGGCCGTTTTGTAGCTCAAAATTGATATCCGTTTGTCATAACAAAAACCACGGCAATAATTGTACCCTTATCTGTACTGCTGACTGCGACAATGTGTGCGTTTCATGTTTAAACTAAAGTTGTTGCATTTTAGACTTTAATATTTTAGGTTTTGCAGTTAAAATTGTAGAATTTTGTACAGTTTGCCAGCGAACAACACTTAACAAATGTCAGAGTTGTTGTTTTTTTGGTGTTTCTTTGTTACAATAAAGCATTTATTTATACATTTATACATTTATAAAACATAATATATGTATCTAAATGTGTATATAAGTATATAATAATATACATATACATACATAGTTATATATTTATAAACGTTTAATATTAACGTTAACGATAACATAGCGTTGCTCATAACCTTTAGTCGTTTTTGGTGTCTATTTATTACTGACAGAAACAAAAAACAACGAAACCAAATAACAACAGACACAGATTTTAAGTAAGAAAGCATTTTTAAATTTAAATATTTTTTAAATGTAAAAGTTTAAAACAAAAAAATTTTTGGTTGGCTTAAAACTGGTTTCATGAATTTGGGTACAATTTTGTAAAAACACACAACATCAGAGTCGCAGGTAAATACTGCAACTTATTTTTAATGTTAATTTTATCATTTTAGGAAATGTTAAAATTTAAAATAAAACAAAAGCAACAAACGAATAATTGTCTTTTTTTAATTAAAACTAAACTGAGTATATTTTCACACGCTAGTGTTGTAACTGATTTTTTACAAGATTCTAATGAAATCTTATACACTTAAACTTGCCAATAAATGCATGAAAATAGTAGCTTCAGTATATCATTAACAGGCGACAAATATTAAAATCATGAATCTAAGCTTAAATTTGCGTTATTTCTACCACATAATGTCGGTCACATGTTACCATACGTTTAAATTGCACAAAAAATGTCCGCATACTTTCACTTGTCTTTGGACACAAAACAGCATCGCAGAAACTATGTCCGGACAATTACACTAGCTAGCTAATATGTCCGCACATAGTTTGAATTATTTCGTGAAATGTCCATGTATAGTTTGTACAAAGTGAAAGTTATTGGTTTCGGTGTAGTTCTCTTATTTCTGTTTTCCTGGACCAAAAGTAAGTAAGATTTGGTAAAAAATTACTAGGCCATTAAAAGGAGTTGATCCGAGGGCCCCGATATTGAGAGTCCACCGCTTTACCAATTCGGCTACCAGCGCGGAATTCGAAGCACATAGCATAGGCAACGCTATTAAAGTTGTATTATATTGTAAACAATATAACCTTAACTTATAACATGATATCAACAATTGTTGTTACTGTGTACTCCTAGTGCAGTGGTAAGGTCGTATGGTTAATACGCCAATGGTCGGGTTTCAAACCTTGTGTGCAGGAAACCTATTTTAGTTCGATACAAGCTATCTTGAAGCCCTAAAGTAGGTTTTCTTCCAGTTTTCTCTCAGTTAATCTAACCCAAATGAGTCCTCATACTTTTAAGATAGGCTGTCCAACGGTTAATATTTTCCGTGTCCGGACACAGTTTCAGAGAAACTGTATTTTGTCCGTACCTAGCTAAAGATGGTTAAACGGACGAAAAGCATTAACTAGCTGACTGTTAAAGGACGTCTTTACCGTTTCGCAAAACTCTTGCACATTTTTTGTGCAGGCCGAACGTACGGTAACGTGTGACTGACATAACGCCAGGGAATATCGGTTTGACAAATTTATCCAACGCATCCCAACTCATAGGTTTGGGTGCGTAATTCGTAATCACCGGCGGATCCAGAAATTTCTAAACGAAGGATCGCGTAAGAAGCTTAACGTCATTTTAATGCTAAATCTCAACACAAAATATTAGGTTTGATGCCTGTTTAGGGGTGAGGCCGGCGAGGCAGCAGCGTGAGATGCATCAGTGCTATGAGTCAGTTTGACAAGTATAAACGCCTATTTGATATGATAGGTGATATTGAAAACGGTTTCGTGCCAATTTATACTTCACAACGACAGATTTTTGTATCCTTTGAATTATGCAATTTGGTTATTTCTCTAAATAATACTAGCAGAAGAAGAAACATTAATAAACACGGATTTTAGCAGGCCAGACAAGCATTAATTTTGTGGAAAATAAAAGTTTATCCCGTGAAAATCGCAACAGATTGTCAGGACACTTCGAAAAATGTGTATAATCCAAAATCATATTAAACTGTTTTCGTACCGAAACTGATAAATTTTACTTAAAAAATTAAACCACTCAAAAATTATTGATACAATTTTGCAGAAATCAAGAAGATAAAAACATTTTTTGGCAGAGGATTCTCTCAAAAAAAGCCATTGTCAACTTTATTACGTTTAGTTATTTATTAAAGTAGCAAAAACAAACCCAAAAACGTCTTTCAAGTTTAAAATTTTAGATTTAAAAAAGATGCGATTAGACTTTAAATTTTGTTTATTTTTATACAAGCAACCTTAAAAAACACCGCGGTATTAACGGAAACTGATAGTGATCAAAATAGCGCATTATCGCAATATCAAGTTTTTAAACACAAAAAATTGCACTTTTTTCCCAAATGAGTACTAATTTCAGTCTAACAACAGTGCGCACTTGCTTAAAAATACACTAATTCACACTTCCTGTAATAATTAGTTTTGCAACAACATTAATAGTTTAGCAGTCGTATTTTCAACTGTGTGCGTATAGAACTTGCTACTGCTTAGCGATAGGTTTACAAACAAAGGCCGTTGTAGATACCTTAATTTTAGCAGCGATAAGACGGCACGCAAATTTCAATTTTGACCACTGATCAGTTGGAAAGTTTACCAAGATTGATTTAAACTTGGAAAGACTGCAGTTCTCTCAACTGTAACTAAAAATAACGAAATTTGAAACCCCTAAATTTTGCAAATTTAATAACGAAAATTTATGTAACTTCAACAATATAACATGCGTTTAACAGGTACTAAGCGTATATGCATACAGTACGAAATAGAATACAATTTATTTGTATACAAACGTCGACTAAAAACTTGTATTACATTCTGAATTGTAAAACTTAACTTCAAACTGATTATATTGATAGACATAGACAATGTTTTGCTAAAAAGTTGTGGAACTCAGGGTACCACCGGAGATCTGTCTCCGGATCCGGCAGAAAATTGCACTGTAAATTCCAATGAGTTTATTTCTGAATTAATATGAGTAAACATTGACTCACTCTGAGTTGAGTTAACTCTGGGTGAGTTGGTTAATTAACTCAGCATGAATCGATTCAACTCAAAATTCTGAGTTCTGATAGTCCTAACTCAGACTGAGTGATTCAACTCATTCTGAGTTAAAATCAACTCACTGAAATTTACAGTGTGATCTCCGGCTCCGACTCCGGTAGAATATCTGCCACAGGTTCCGGCAATTTCGCTAGTGAAATTACGTAAAATTTTACAATATTTATTTGTTTTGTGCGGTTTCATTCCGCTGTTGGTACAATTATGAGGAACAAATTGACGAGATTTTGTAAAAAAAATAAGCGTGAAACAAAAAGATTTAACAACACCTTACAGATTTTTGCTAAAGTTAGCGAATTAAACATCATTTTCATCGTTTTCAGTACTTAATTTTACCTCACTTCTGGCTCACCTCCGGCTCCGCCTTCGACAAGTTTTGTTGACTTCCATCTCCGGCTTCGGCTACGGTATTTTTCACCTCCAGTTGCACCCTGGTGGAACTTTAAACAGAAAACTGCTTAATTCATGTAATTTTTTTAAAATTTACCTAAAATACGGTCGCACAGAGATAAGATTAGCTGGGGCGGTTGCGGAGGTAGTGCTTTATTCAATTATTTGTTAACTTTTTGCCAACGGAATTTAGAAAAATAATTTTACAGTCGGTTTTTAGGGTCTGTGCTAGTTGCCGTATATCACCCATCTTTAAAAAGATACAACAGATGGCTCTAATTATCGCAACAACTACTTTTTAAGTGAACTTCAGAGTAAAAAATTTTAGCGAAAATTAAGTTTCAAAAAAGTATTTTTGCAGCCAACTAAATAATCTTCCAACATAAATAAACAAAAAATAAACTGGCGCTGGCTCTGGTAATACTTTATCCCGAACTTTTGGCGATTTGGGTAATGTAATGTTTCGTATTTTGATAAAAGTTGTCTTATTCTAACGTTGTTCGATTTATAATTTTGGTGCAATTGAAAAAGTTTTTGTTTCAGAGATTTTTTCAAAAAAGGCTCAAAATCTGATTTTTGACAACAATTTGTAGATTGAAGCTAAAACTTGCTAAAATTCACCATCATTAAAATTTCCTTCACTTCCGGCTGTGGATCAGCCTTTGAAGACACTTTGTCCGGTTCCGGTTTGGGATTTTCTGTACGATCCCGTTTACAAGTTTTAATATTCTTAATATTTAACGATAAACCAAAAAAATCATGTAAACTCCAGCTTATATCCGCACCTTTATTTTGCAGCAATAAATACTTACAAAAGCATTCGCGAACGCAAGTGTTTCCGGCAAATTTAAAACTATTCAAAAAACGATTTTTACATTAATTTTTACACATCTGTCTCACAAGCCTGAAGCCTGTCCTGCACCCATATAACAATATTTAACATTCTGTTTTGTAAATTAAAACAAAAGTAACCAACTTAAACGCAAAAAAATTAGTTCATTATTTACTGTGAAAATAAAATAAAAGCACACAATAAACACGCACAGCCTGAAGAAGATGGGACTTGATAGTTTTAACTCGACACCGAAGCATAGATTTTCTTCTACACAAATACGATAAACGATACTTGTAAAAAATTAAATTGTTTTAAACATTAAAACTTTTAAATAATTTTAAATACTTCTTCATAAAGTTCTATGATATGTATAAGACAGGACGGCATAGGCAAAATGTCATTTTGGAAGCGTACAAACCTAACTGTAAAATGTTTTTAACTTAAAAATTTGGTTATGGGATTTTAAACCTTGTAAACATGACTATTTTTATCTGATCAGAAAGAATTTGGTCAAAACTACGCCTCCTGTAATTGATCATTGGCATATGTTTAACAATGTCAAACATACATCTAAAGTGTATCAAAAGTAACATTTTATTAATTGAAAACAAAAACTTAAATAAACTTGAAAAAAGAAGCAAATTTTGTTGCTAAATGGCAATGTTTTTACTTCCAGCAAACGAAGAAATAAATGCTGAAACAACCTGAAATCTGCCGATATTTGTTGTTACTCACAAGTTTTCAAGATTTAAAAAAATATAAAAAACAAACGTCTGTGATTTGGAATATTTCAGTTTTCCACAAAATTATTGCTCCAAACAAAAAATTCATGGATGCGCCAATGAATTCATACAACACTCGAAACTCAATTATGATCACATTTGGACGGTGTTAAAATAATAATAATAATAATAACAACAATAATTTCCTTCAAAATACTTCGGCTGCTCTTGAGTAAATAATAGGATTGACAACGCAAAAATAAGTGTCTTTGAGCCGTGACACAACGAGAGTGGAGTGCGAATGTGATGTTCACTCAGATTATCTGAACCAAAATTTTATATCAAAATTTAATGCTAAAATGTGCGTTAGATTTCTTGCTCGTTTCGCTCGTGAAGTTTCTTTCGCAATTATATTTTGATCCCCTCGTGAATGGAGTCCCCCCGTTGTTGGATTAACTTCTTCGCCTTTGTATCTCAGTTTGTTTATTTCAAGCAAAAATTTCGTTCAACAAATATATAATTTGTTCACTGTTTCAATAAACACAAATTTCAGTGTGATATGAAGCGGAACTTGCACTGTTTGCAGCAGGAACGTAAAATACAAATTCAACTGGACGGATGAATACCATTCGCTCTGCAGCCTACGTTTTAAATCGAGAAATGCGGAAGAAATTGTTTGTTCGTTTAATAAAAATAAAGACGAAGCGAAATTAATTTCAGTATTTCAGTAATATTAAGTGTCACTCTTGGTAGGATCAATACAGAACGCAGCCGTTATTGGTGAGCCGCTGGAAAAGCAGGTTACGGGTGATTTTGACGTCTCAGGCCTAAACACAAAATAAATTGTCTTGAAATTTCAAGACTCCAACTTTCTTAATTTTCAACACATAAATGTCTTGAATTTGAGACATTAATAGCTTTACTCACCTCAGAAAGTCATGCCTGAAATGGTTAATACCAAAAATGTCTTATATTTAAGGAATTTTAAGACATAAATTTCTTCCTTTCACGAAATGGTTGTCTTATATTCAACACTAATTTTATGATTTTATGTATGTAAAAAAGTTGCTCCGTTTTTATTCTTAGGAGTATATTTAAATAATCATATTTTAAGAATATTTCGGGTTGAGGTTACGCTCGCCCAACCTAAGATTATGTGTTGGACATATCTAAGGTTGTAAAATTAGGGTATATGACTCAGCTTAAGCCCCCCATTTTGCACTCGTTTTCCTATAAATCATTTTTCGTATGTTTCAGACACATTTGTCTTATATTTCAGAAATAATATACGTTCATGAAACAAACTCCTAAAATGCATACTTTTAAGCCAGAAACATTTCAGACCCGTATTTCTGAAAGATTTACGAAATAAAAGTCTGAAATTCAAGACATATATTTCTGGAGTCCGTATCAAGACTTAATTGTCTTAAATTTCAGACAATATATCTTGAATATAAAACAATTTATTTTGTGTGTGCAGATTCTACAGCGAACGTTCTATGGACTGTCCCATGTTGCCAGCGTAAACTGCATTTATTGTCGCATATATTTCGACACAAGCTTCCTGCGAGCATATAAATGTGTGCAATATGCACACATTTACCACATATGCATGATGCTTGCAATTGGGTCCCATATTCTCAAATGCGTATAGCAACTATATCAGTTAGCAATATGTTTTCAAACTCGCTAACTATTGCAGTTTTTTAACTCAAAATTGGTGCAGTAGTAGAGCAAATCATATGCAAAAAGTGCTTAATCTGTAGATTTAGAATTAACTGGTTCTAAAGTTACTAGACCTATCAACCACTGGTAATAGGTGCTGCGCACATTTGAGAACGCGGACCAAGAATGTAAAAATTTTATTTATTTCACACCATTTAATGGCACGACATAGGGCACAACTTTAGGTGAAACAACCGGATCCGGATACAAACCATTGGCTGTTATGTGGTGGCTGAGTTTCCGCAATAATTTTTCTTCCAGCTGCTTTTTTCTCACGTAGGGGTCTTTCCTTACTTTTATGGATTGTTGACAGCTCAGTGGTTTTAAGTGAACGAAATCGGTGTGAATTGGCAGGGCGTATTTGTCACAATAAAGAATGAAAAAGTTAAAACGATCAGAAACTCAAATCGGCTAAGCTTAGGGTTTATACTAAAACAAAAGCGAAAATACTGATACAAACCCGTAACCTGTTCACGTTGCTAGATGGTTGTAGAGTGACTAAAAATTCAAAGGAAAGAATAAATTGCGAAACTTTTAGGGGGGGCAGAAAAATTTTGTAGCTCAGCTGAGCCTCCGCCACCCCTTAGAATAATGACCCATGCTAACTTATAGAAATAGGATTGTCCAAATTTCTTTATCTGTATTTTTAAGGTAAGTATACGACTAAAATGATGCATAACAGAACTCTTGGCCATTGTTACTTTCACTGCCTTAACTCTGGATTAAAAGTATTTTTAAGCCCGATCCTTGAGCCTAAGCCTAAAAAATCAGTGTTAATCTTAAATTTAAATTAAAGCAAAAAAGTAGCCTAAAATATAATCATATTCTATTGCAGTCGTGCGACAAAACGAGACGACCTTAAAGTAACGTGGGCTGAAGTTTAGTTTGCATTTCGAAATACGCAGTTGCATACTCTTGTCTTACGAGTCATCATCGACTACTGATGCAAAGTGACTTATTGCTGTGTCTACGTTTTCTCAAATACGGATGTACTTATATTTGTGTATTGTTTGACAAGCATTTCAAACTGCATTGACACAGCTAAAAAATATATCACATCAAAACGATTTAAACCGCGACCACAAAATTGATGAAATGTCAAAAACGAAATGTAATCACAGTTGCAGATGAAAAAATATTCAAAAGACACCAAACACAAACGAAATCGAAGCTCTGAAAACATTTTTCACGGAAAATTCTACGACTTTAAACATTTGGTTCAAGTATAAGCAAATGATTGATTGAGTGACTCTCAAGCTGAAAATTCCAAATTTCGAACTGATGAAAGGTTCAGGAAAGTAAGAATGAACTAAGCAACAGGAGCATGTTTCCTAGAAGCTGACACAGGCCAGTAATCCGTTAAACCTGCTAACGGCAACAAAACAATTTCAAGAAAAGTATGCGGTTGAACAAACAAATAGCAAATTTGTGGGGCTGAAACTTTTCTGGTGAGCGAAATTTTTTTAGAATAATAGAGAACGCTCGTAGTTCTACTTTGGCTTTGGGCTTAAGCTGATGATGACTCTTGAACATGAGTACGCCTTAATTTCCGGGTGAGTTGAAATGACTTAGAATGTCGAGTTGAAAGCGCTCAGAACTTTTAGTTCTGGTTTAAGGCTATCAGAGCGTAGATTTCTGTTCATTATAGATTATTTTACTAACTAAACTTGGAATCAACTTAACTCAGTGTGAGTAAACGTTGACAGTTCTCAGAAAGAATCAACTCGTAACCGGAGAGTTGATTAATCAATTCATTGAAATTTACAGTGCATGCAACTGGCTGAGATTTATATGGTACAGAATGCACCAGCACGCGCGTTGTATTTTCACCGTTCTCACCTGATATATGAAGGACGTTCCGTAAAACATAAAAGCGTTGCATTTTTCTTATCTTTGGAATTTGCTTGATTATGCATTGAAACAGCAAATAAAAAGGTGGATTGGACAAATGCCAAAGATGAAAAAATGCAACGTTTTTACGCTTTACGGAACGTCCATCATGTATCAGGTGAGAACGGTGAAAATACAACGCACGTGTTGGTACATTCTAAAGAGGTGGATCGGGCAAAAATGCAACTTGAGCCTCAACATTTGGTCCCACACAAAGCTTGACAACTTGAATAACTTTTGCCTAAAAGTGAATATCGACTACTGGTATTAGCGAAACAAAAATTAAAAACGCCGTCAAAGTTAAGCTTGAAACATAAGATAAATCCAAACCCAAATAACTTAATCGACCGAATCCTGTTGTGACAATTTCAACAAAATTGCCAAATGTTGCGCTGATCGGACTGTTTCCGAGCCAGGCGCAAAAACATTAATCAGACGAAATCTTTATACCGTAATTGAACAAAGCAATTTTAGTTCGATTGAAAATTTGTCCTAATGTCAATGGTGTTTTCATAATAATTCTTATAAATAAATTTCAGCAAAAACCACATATGGTTATTCTTTGGGATACGATTAAAATAACAGTTTGGCTATCAAGGCTTACAACAGAGATTAAAACTGCGAACAGCAAGCAATCAAAACAATTAATTAAAAAACTCACAAGGGAAGCAAGCAAGAAGTCAGATACAATTGTAGCATTAAATCCCAACGCTGATTTTACGCAGGTTGACTCAGTGATTTAGGTTTAGGTTTAAAGCGTAGATTACAGAACCGGCGGTCAATTTCGACATCTGAGAACGTAACAAAACAAAGCTGTTTACAAACTTCATGGTGAAAACGGATTTTAACCGATTCTCACATTGAGTTGCCTGCAGGCAACTCAGCGCAGTGTATTTACGATAAATAGTATATATCGCACCGTGTTTAACAATTGCAACACGTAAACATAGTACTAAATCACCACAAGACGTGAGAGCCCCCTCAGGCTCGAGCGTCAAGTTCCTATAGCTGAGTGGTGACGGTATACGCCTCCCACTCCGGTCACCGGAGTTCGAATCCTAGCATAAAAGTAGGTCTCAGGGGAAATAGAAAATATTCATGTGAGAAAGGGTTAATACTCAACAATCAATATAAACTTACAAATATTTGATGCGTCTCGACTCTAAAAACATCCGAAGACCATTTGGAGAAAGAAATAAATAACAAAAATGAAAAAACAAAGCAAAAAACAAAAACAGCAGAAAAATGATTGAAACGACAAGACGCTGTTTAATACATTAATATTGCATGCTCGTTCCTACTTCGAACAGTTTCACTGAAAACAACATTATCAACAACAGCGACAACAAACAAACAAATAAACAAACAAACAAACAAACAACAAACAAACAAACAAATAAACAAACAAACAAACAACAAACAAACAAATAAACAAACAAACCAACAAACAAACAGAACCAATATATGAATGGTTAACCTTGTATAAAATCAAGTAACCCCCCTTAGTGTAAATTGAAACCCCCAGAGCTTAAATTCATAGCTGACGTTGTTTTCCGATACTGACTTATACATTTTGAGTCTGTGATAATCTTTTTTCAATTAAAAATTAAAGTGTTTTCAAGTATTTTCCTTTTTGACAAATGTCATCTTTGATTCGACTTTAATTCTCACTTTTCCTTCAAAAAATACACAATATTTACATTTCTACACATTTTTCAACATTTGGAAGGACACAACGGTGCGAGTTCAGTCCAATCAGATATAAGCGTTCAATATTTATTTACTGATACTCGAAATCTGTGTACTCTGGATTGGTTGGATGGTTTAATTATTTCAAGTCTATCAGTCGTTTATTTGTTCACATCAAAGGATTTACAATATCCTGTTGAAAAAGCAAACAGTTTGAAATATTCAGTAAATAAAACTGTTCATAGAAAACATTTTTTTCTAAAAACAGCGACGTGTGAATTTAGATTTAAAAATTCCTAAACTCAACGACCAATGTTATTTTGATAGGGGTGTAGTAGCAATAGTATAAGCATATACCTAAGCCAAAGCATAGATGGACAAAAATTAGCATAAAGCTTAAACTTACTCTATTGGAGTCATGCGGAAAAACAGTTTGCTCAGCAAGTAATAACATGGCTCAAACTGTAATCGTCTTTAGATACGCAAGTTGTTGCGGATTTCTACATAAAACACAGCTGTAGGCAGGGTTGAATAATATTTTTGGCCGATGTCATGGGGCCACATCGAGACTGTTAAGCTTAGGTTTAGGTTTATGCTTTAGTAAACAGGCTCCGATAACCAGTATCGGCCATGATGTTGAAGCAAAAACAAATTATTGAAACTTCTGCAGCGTCAGCAACCAAAGTAAATATTCTCGCAAAAAATTCGATGTTAGCAAAAGCGCCCGCAACACAGTTGCTTTATTGCTAACAATTTCTAATTGCGAAGAGAAAATGTATAAATTATGTACAAATGTGACGTCTGATACTGTAAAAACAATTAAATTTTCAAATTTTTGTATATTTTTCTACCAACGCCATTGTCTTTCACAGATTTTAACTACAGATTAAACATTGTACGATCCGGGTCAATGTTATGACTTATCAATCAAGTGTTGTGCTTCCATTAACAACGTAGGATACCCCAAAGATGATTTCTTCTTTAAAGCATTTTTGGAACAAATATGTTATTGCAATCTAATCTGTTTAAGTCCTATTCACAACGTGCAAGTTTTTGCAGCGAGAAATCACAGCTGCAAGTTGCACGAGTCCTACAACTGAAAGTAATTGTAAATAAATACTATTTTCATTTTGAATCTTGACATGAAATTTTATAAGAATCGTTTGCAGACAATGTACTATATGTCAAATAGTAGATCAAGACTATCTTTTCAGCCACAGATATTCAATTAATTTGACTATGAGAGATGATCAAGCATACAAATTAAGTCATTATGCATATTTCATCAAATATAAATTGCAACTGCAAGTCCTTTTACAAAAATTCTTGAACTGCAAGTTTCAGTTGCTCGAAACATTCAAGTTTGAAGAAAGGTTTATTCGTTGTTACTTAATTAGGAAACTCTTTGAGATGTTTGAATTTCTTCGTAATACTCAATAGATGTAAAACTATTCAACTCACTATCACCGTCAAAACAAGTTTGATATACGAATCAATTCATAATCTTTGCATAAATTAAAAAAATTTAAATGAATTCAGAAACCGCTCAGCAACTCAGTTTCCGTTTGATCAAACAAAATGCAGGTGCGATTATTTCAGTCGATTTGCAACTGTGTTCATACGTGCGAATTAAATGCATTTACTTGAATTCCAGCTAATTAATTGCAGCTGCAAAAACTTCAATACTGTTTTATGACCAAATTTGAACATTAAGTTGCATGTGTATGAGTGCATGTTTGGGCCGGACCCCAATTAAGGAGAGTGCATATATCCAGTTGCATACTCTTGTTTATTAGAATGATCATCCACTCTTTTTTTACTTATCAGATTCCTAAATGGAAATGATAGGCAATCCACCCCAGAGCATTTACTGTTATATGACAAAGAAAAGAGCTCCTATTGTAAGCTGTAAATCTTAAAATTGTAAACAATTATATTAAATCAAGGTCAAAACGATCAGACGGAAACGCATATAAAACGTTGACAGGAAGAGTGGAAATTTTAGATTAAAAACAAGGTCAGTTTAAAAGTTTAAGACCAAAAGTAAAAAATACAACAAAAATTTAAAATTTAAAATGAAAAAGTTGTTTGCTTAAATTAATTAAGGCAGTTTTCATTATTGTTATATTAATAAAAATTTTATCATACTCAGCCCACAAATATATATTTTAATAGTGTTATTATTTTATTATTATGATTATTATTATAATTATTAGTATTATTATTATTATTACAGTTATTGCAGATGTTGTAATGGTCGCATTAGAACTTTTTCATTAAAATATTAAAGAATGAAAACAAGGTTTTTACATTTTATCTCATGTTTTTACTTTCTAAACTCAGTCATAATTTTACATATTTCAAGATTGCGTAGCAGTCTACAATAAATTCCTTGTGATATGAACAAAAAATACTTTAAGTATCGTTTACGCTCTATTAACTGTCCAAATATAGGCATACGATTCGTTTTCAAATTGAGTTGCGAATGTTTATCTGTCGTTGTTTCTGTTTTTTTTTATTTTAAACAGACAAATAACGTCTGATTTTTATTTGTCAGATCAAAAATTTTATTTTTTATGAAAATTTTATAAGAAAATATCTTAAATACTTTTTGCATTAAACCTTTTCCGAAATTTCTTTTAGTTTTAAAAAGAACAAACAACATCAACAATAGCAATAAGAATAACAAACAACGACAAACAACTACGAAAACCAACAAATAATAATACAAACAATAAACAACGACAAATAATAAAAACAAACAAACAAACAAACGAACAATTAACAACATGTAATTGCCAAATATTTGTTGCAATTTAAGTTGTTTGTTGTGATATTTTTTGTGAGTCTGAATGATTTCATTTTAGACGCGATAATTCTATTTTGATTTTCTTCAAAAACCAGTACCGAACCAAAGTTTCAAAATACGCGATTTTTAATGCTAAAAGTCAAATTCAAAAATATTAAAATATTTCAAATACTTAAATGAAAACTTAAACATTTTCATTTCTGTCCATAAAAAGCTGTCAACGATGTCAAAAAATGTAGTTTAAAACGCAACAGCCAAGTATTTAATCGTTGCTCTAAATACTAAACTCTTTATATTGTGATTTTAGGTATTGAAGTGAAAGATATTAATATGTCGTAGCGCAAACTGCTATTCGCTAATATTCTGTTACAACCAAAATTGCGTTGCCAGATATACATGAAGCCATTTGAGCCGCAGGGCGTTTTACCAGTTGGAACCAGGAGAATACAGCAATAGCATTAACTTCCATAAGTGAAACGTTTGTTCTTGTAGAAAGTGTAGGCATAAGCTCTGGACTCGTCTTTCATCAAAATGAAAATTAAAGCATTTTGGTTTGGAAAAAATCTAAATTAAGCAAATTTTTATCTTCATATGTGTTATTAGCTAACATAATTTTCTCCGCCCTGACGCAAAATCTGAAATTCCTCTCACGATTGTATTAACACCATTTAGAGGCACAACTCCTGGGTCGACAGGGAGTACCAGGCCCCAATTCTGTGGGTCATGGACGATACTGCCCCATCATACTCGTATCTTCGGCATAAGGCCGATAATTATTTAAACAGCATTAAATGAATTATATGTTAGAAAAAGTTTTCATGCAACATATTTTGAAAACGAAGAACCTTTGAGCTTAAAACTAAACATTTTTTCTGAGTGCTTCAAAACGTGGGCCCATGTAAAAGATCAGGGGCGGAACGTTTTTCTGTGGGACTGCAACAGAGTAAGTTTAAGCTTTAGACTATTTTTTTTGTTTGGCTTAGGCTTACGATTAGGCTTAGGAGAAATATGCTCATTCTTACGCTTAGGATTAGGCCTAGGCTTAGGCCTAGGCTTAGGAGTATACTTATAATACTGTTCCGTCCCTGTCCTTTACATAGGTCAAAACGTGTCATAGTTACAGCACGGTTTCTGTGTCGCAGATTCAGGGATGTCATGGGAATGAGGATTTTCATGAGGATCCCTATGTGGGGGGGGTCGATTCAATATCGGCTGGGAACGCCACTCCGCCCTGTGGTGATAAATTTTGACATACATGCTCTGGTATAGACAATGTCAACCATATATTTATTCACTAGGTGGTTCTACATCTCGGCAACTGTTCACAGTAATCGCATTCATTACCAAGCGTCGCTTGGATACTTGGCTCAGTACCCAGGTTCATATGGTTTAACTGCTCGCATCCTCACTTTCTAACACGGGGTTACGCACGCCCCTGCTAAACAAAACTCGGCCGATGCCTCCGTACAGGTAGGATGGATAATACGTTGTGCTCGGCTAAACATGGATGTCATGGGGTAAAAATTTTCAACCCCACCCCACGGATATTTTTCGTGGGGATCGCCATGGAATCCCCGTCACCCCTCCAACTTCTAGACGTGGCGGTTGGTGGACGTCCTGTTGGTTGTAATACACATGTCCTGAGTATCTGTAACCATTAAATAAGCATACTCTAAGGTTATTTGCTAAATGATTAATTGCGTTTAACATTGCCAATCGTTACTTGCTATTTTTTATTGTGCCTTGAAATGCTTGAAGCGAAGCGAGAGCCCATGTAAGTGTGCAAGTTTCTGCAGCGAGAACTCGCAATTGTAATTTGCATATGCAATTTCTTGACAGAAAAAACTTGCATCTGCAACTTGCACGGTGCAACTGCAAGTTTTGGTCGAAAACACTGGAAGGGCATCATGAAATGTTAGGGTTATGCAGATAAAAAACTAGCAAAGCTATTCAACCCACCTGGAGGGGCATCGGCCGAGTTTTAATGAGCAGGGGCTTGCGTAACCTCGTGTTAGAAACTGAGGATCCGAATGGTTAAAACATGAGCCTGAGTACTGAAACAAAATATGAGGCCATTTGTTTAGTTTCGATTTTTTGAATGAGGAGAATAATTAAAACAGTTGTAGAAACGGTCAAAACAGTTTAAGAATAACCAAAATTGAATAATCGTTGTAAAATCATGCCTAAATATTTGGAGCCCTCAAAATTCGCAGGACTGGCAAAAATTGTGATTGAAAATTCTTACATAAACTTCCACGTTTGCAATTTGGTACATTTAAAACAAATCGTTGCGAGTTTGAGAGAAAAGTCTTAAAATTAAAACATTTTACCCATGTTTGCCTTTAATTTTTTAAATATCAAACATTAAGTTTTTAGATTAGCGTCTTTGCATTTACCGAATTATGCAAAAAATTTAGTTTTCTGCACACATTTTGTCGAATTTAAACAAAAGAATCGATTACATTTGTTAAAATAAGAAAATAAGTCCTTCTTATGTATGACAATTATTATTATGAGAAAACTAAAAATAACTAAAATGTTCAATTAAGCTTTGAGCGTAAAATTACAACAAAATATTTTGTTTGAAGTTGAAAAATCCCAATACTTCATTTTAAGCTTTTAAAACATTTTAAAATCATAAAATTTAAAAAAATTCCTTAAATCCTCAAGAAAAATTATAATTTCTAGCATTTTACCCCATATATTGACTAGAAACACCGCCGGATTTAAATATTGCCGGAAACCTACGTCCGGTTCTGCCTGCTCGTTGTACACCCATTCTTATTCAACAAATTCCGCTGGTTGACCTATAAATTCCAGGGTTTGGAAACAGAACTGTTTGAAAATTGAATATTTTCACATCTAAAACATCGCAAATAAAAACTCAAATATACTTTCAACTTTTATATCAATGCTATAACACAACTTATTTCAGATATATATGTATATAGATGTATATATGTGTATATATGTATATATACAGTAGGTGACACGACCCATTTTTTGCTAATTTTATTTCATTTTTTTAAAAATTACTCTTTATATGTTTGTCAAAAATTAATGTTACATCGACGGTTAAAAGCGTAGAAATGAGATTTCAAAAATAGTGAAATAAACAGCAACTTGTGGTGTCTTTCGTTTGTGATTGTTACGAATAGCGATAAATTTGATATTTTATTTTGTGAAAAAAATGTCAGCAAAAAAATATAATGTTTATTGCAAGAAAAAAAACGACATACACAGCAAATACGCGAGTATCCGTGTTATCGACGAGGTTTCGAGGCAAAACAAACACCGAAGGGACGAGGTCATGTCTGTATATGAAATTGTTGAAATTTATAGAAACTTTTACTTGTGAGCAATATCGTATAATTAATTATAATGCATACATTATACAGTGAAATTGTTGAAAATCAAGCAATAAAGAGTAGATTTTTTAGAATACAAATGGAATCAAAGGGGACCGTATTCTTACGTTTGTGTGTAGCACCAATCACCAGTTGATACCTTCGGATTCGGGTAAAGTTGAAACCAATGAAAGAGCAGTAGTGTTTAGCGCTCAGTGTGCAATTGGGTTCAACTGTGCTTGAGAGGTTCATTGGCCTATGTATAGAACAGGGGCCGGAACATTAGTATAAGCATATTCCTAAGCCTAAGCCTAAGCCTAAGCCTAAGCCTAAGCCTAAGCCTAAGCCTAAGGCAAAGCCTAAGCCTAAGCCTAAGTCGAAGTCTATGCCTAAGCCTAAACCTAAGCCTAAGCCGAAGTCTAAGCCTAAGCCTAAGTCTAAGCCTAAGCCTAAGCGTAAGACTAAGCCTAAGCCTAAGCGTATAGGTGAGCCTATTCCTAGGCCTAAGCCTAAGCCTAAACCTAAACCTAAGCAAGAACATTAGTCTAAAGCTTAAACTGACTCTATTATAGCCCCTCCGGCAAACAATCCGGCCCGGTTCTATCCATGATCCAGTTCATTTTTAATCAAAGCACCAGTATATTTACACGGCATTTATATGTAACACAAATGATTGTGTTATATATGTACACATATACCGGTATAAAAGGTTGTTGAAATGGACTGCGTGGTGCAGTTGTAGAATGCTTTACTCGAGTTGAAGAGATTCAACGTTCAATTCCTGACAGGATCCTAAAATTTGAACAAAACTTCTAAAAGGAGTCGGGCAAACCGTTTAGTTTCAACGCAATCCAACTGACACAAGCTTAAAGCTGTTCAGCGTTTATTCGACGCATATGATCATAATTTTGAAGTTTCTGACAAATATTCGGTGTGCGCTTTGACTTGACATTTGCGTACTTTTCGGTCCAAAATTTAAATTAAGATTAAATCAAGAGGGGAAAATGTCAAATCTGACAGATGCGTCAGGTCTTTATGCGTGGTTCACGTTAAACAATAGCGTAGTTTAGGACACAATTTATGCCTATTATTTGGCTACATTTTGTTTGTTTAGAAACCCAATTAAATATTAAAAAGTTCGTCGTTGTCTGCTGCCATCACATAAGGGTTACTATTTTATGCATCAATATTGAAATTGTCCTGTAGAATATCATACGATACTATTGATTTAATATTTTTAAAGTATCTGCGCCAGCGTTTCTAAACTGTTTATTTTATTACAAGTGGCGAACTTGCCAAAAAACTGCGGTGGACCAAGTCTATATGGATGCGTTCCCTTTACATTCGGCAGACAAATACGAATTTTGAATATGATTAGGGTCTATAAGCAGACAAAATGTTACCGAATAGTGTAATAGGGCAGAACATGTTCCAAGCTGCCGCAGTTATAAAGTGAACCACGCATAAGCTTGCAAAAATAGCACCGTCATACGGAATGTCTGATACTCCTCGCTCCAACATTTCCTAAAAAATGGCACCCTTACTCCGGAATGACTGTAACTCTATTCGTAAAGCATGCTAAATCCTTACTTGCCCGTCTTATTTTTTTGCTAATAAGCAATATTAAGCTGGTTACGACCTTCTAACAATAACTGAAACAACGATTTTCGGGCTTCAAACATACGATGACATAAAAAATAATTAAACAATCGATCTTGTGTTACATGAAACATTTTTTAATCAAATTTACAAATTTTGAAAAAATCAAAATTTAAATGTGGATTTTATAGTTAAAATATATATGCAACATGGCGTACACATAATATTGTGGAAGATGTAATATATTTAAACTCTGCCCATATCCAAATTAATCAAATTTTTCAGTTTGAATTTTGCGATTCTACGTTTTATCACAAATATTTTGAACAAAAAAAACCTACAGATTTATTCAATTGTAGCATTTTTTCGTAACACAACGCAGACTCTGTGAAAGCTTTTCTTCGATTGTAAGCCATTCTTAGATTTCGATACGACCGAATCTGTTCTTTAACATCTCCTACAACAACACAGGAACTGATTAAAAAATTAAACAATTTCACAGCAATTAAATTTTATAAAATGTTCAAATTTACAATATTTTTCTTATTCAACAAACTCATTTATTCAATGGCTGCGTTGCCCAAAATGTGTTGATTTTGATAATCTTTGATCCAGCGGCTGAACAGTTAATATACAACCTATCACATCCTGACAGATGGAAATGAGTTACCATATGTGACCCAGCCCATGACACACTGTGACCCATGGGTAAGTTGACCGATAACACAAGAATAAAGTGACCCACGTTCTATGATCAAAGATGCACTGCAAAAAATGGTGAGTCAAATTGACTTTCTCCGAAATAGGCTTTTCCTGACTACACAAACGGAGTCAAAATTCGACTCCGCCAGAGTTAAATTGAGTCGAATTTGTCTCAAACGCAGTCAAATTGTGACTCAGTTTGTGTAGTCAGGAAAAGCCTATTTCGGAGAAAGTCAATTTGACTCACCATTTTTTGCAGTGTACAGTGTACAATTTTGTTCAGCTACCGATGTTAACCGAAACAAACCCAGTTTTCGAATTTAATCGCAACGCTGACGAAGGCAAAACATTAATTTTATGTAACAAACAAATCTGAGATTAAGCCATTTATTGAATGTGACGCATACAAAATTGTCATTCGAAATATTATTTACAGTAAATGTCAGACTCTGAATTGCGTCTCAGTAAGAAAAGGAACAAAATACTGGATCATTGCTTGGTTTCATGATCCATTGTGCAAAATTTCCAAAAGTCTTCACCCATTAAAC
Organism: Enoplolaimus lenunculus; assembly: GCA_030248215.1. NCBI lineage: Eukaryota > Metazoa > Nematoda > Enoplea > Enoplida > Thoracostomopsidae > Enoplolaimus > Enoplolaimus lenunculus. The sequence goes on from JASANG010002266.1 coordinate 22,985, forward strand.
CGTTTTGAACTGTGAACTAAAATTCTCTTAGTGCTTTATACGAGATAAGAATACAGCAATATACAATAGTTGATAAGTGCTACACACATTTAAAGATACCTTTTTCAACAGCTGTGAGAAATCTAGAGAAAAAGAGCTAAATCTAATTCCGGAACTAACCTAATTCGACGGCAATTTTAGCACCAATTTTCATATATTTAATTGAAATCTCGATTTGATTCAGGAGCCAATAACCAGTCGACAATGCTGATATCACCGAAAGTTGCAATTTCAATGATTTTGAACCAATCCGGAGTGCACATTTTAAAATTTCGACCGCCGCGCAAACTGTACTCTTGTAATTATATTCTTTAACGGCCTCCTGTTTTTGTTTCAGATATTTTGTTTGCAAAGTATTTCGTTCAAAATACGCCGTCGGAAGCGGGGCAGGTGTTTGCCGATCCAGAACGTTTTGGTCAAGAGCAGCCAACTCCTGTTTGTTGAAGCTGGAAACATTAATGGTTCCGAGCAGTTCTTGTCCAATTATGCTGACAAGTAAAAATGGCGACATATCGAGACCCAGTTGTATCACTTGAGTGTAAATTAATTTAAAGCGATCTAAAACAAGTCATATTCACACGTGTGAGTTTTTGCTGCGAGAACTTGCAGTTGCAATTACATGCAGAACTTGCATTTGTTCATCAGCAAATGAGAAAACGCCTGCAATAAACCCAGTGAACTTGCATGGCTATTCACATATAAACTAAATTCCTTGCTATGATTTTTAATGAATTATTTGCAGCTGTAAGTTCTTCGATCGAGATATTCGACCAAACTTGCACGTGTGAATAAAGCTTAGTTAAACAAACAAAAGGTTTAAATTAAAAAATCACTAATTAAGAGAGTAAGGGTGCCGCTGAAGTATTTTTGTGGTTTGTACCATGAGTGTATCCAAGGTAGCAAACCATCGAATGGACAGAGGAGATATATTCCTTCCAAATATTTCTGAGTATATAAGCAACTAAAACACTTTTAACAGACTTACAATAATTTTTCACATCTTAAAGTTCGAAAGTTTTTGGCAGTAATGGACAGATTCGAACTCGTCTGTACAGCTCACAAATGTTTTCACACCAATAAATTTCACACGGATGTAAAAACTGTGAAACAATGTTGACCAGCTGTTGAAAAAATGCTTAAACTTGATATATATCGAGGCCAGTCTGCTATTCAGGCCAATTACTAAATAGCCTAGGCAAATCTGCTATTTTGCATAAATGCAGCTCTGCCTAAGCTAAACTGCTATTAAACTTATAGACCAATCAGATTTGATTATTTGCACAGATGCAATACCGGTAACCAATCACGGTTGGTTTTACATCTATGTTGTTTTGCTACATCTTACAATCGGGATGTGGCCTAGGCTAACCTGCTTTTTGCTCACAATAGCTAATTGGCATAGATCAATTGGTAATTGGTCTGAATAGCAGATTGGCTTACGATATATTATATGATTAGAAATAACGAAATAAATAAATAAGAATCTCTTACCTTTAAAAGTTGTTTCATTCACAGTTTTAATTAAAGCATTAAAGAATCGAATGTCTGTAGAATGTTGACATAATCCAATACTGTAAGCCATTAGTGCATCATTTATTGGATTGACATTCTTGAACGCAACCCCGTTACAATGCCATGCCTATAAAATATATTTAGAAAATAAAACACAAACAGTAGCAGATTCCTCGTTGCAAGTTTTAAACCAAATTAACAAAATTTATGAAGACTTCCGTTTTACCACTGAGTACATCTGCTTGCTGTGATTTTACGTTTTTAGACGTTTTGAACAGAAATTATATTCGAAAATATTTGGTTTAATCTGATGGTTCAATTTTTACAGAGTAGGCTGTGGTATGGTTACTTGATACCCATTTGCAGTCATTAGATTTGAGAGGCGTTATTATGAGTCAGTCACAGTTTGTCGTTCGACATCTTGTAGCCCAGCAGTGTTCTAATGCCTGTTAAAAAATCTAAAGGTAATCCTAAGTCTAAGCCCAAAACTAAGCGTAATTATATAACCGACGAATTGTTGAGTTGATGAAATTCGGATTTAGCCTAACCCTAAGTACAAAATAGTCTATTAAACCTAAGCTTTACTCTATTGCAGTCCCACGGAAAAACTCTTCATCCCTTAAAGTAACATGGGCCAAATTTTAAAGCATCTTTGAAACATAGCAAGAACTGGTATGATTGAATGTACAGGTTCCGAAAAGATTTATCGAAATTCACTAACCTCTGTGTCAGGTGTAATTGGTAACTTTGGTATTATCGATGTTGTCGACCACTTCAACATGTTTCTAGATTAAGCTCATTGCCTACTAATCACACAGACTACGATTCATATTCTCAAATGTGTATAGCAGCTATTACCAGTTAGAAATAGGTTTTCGAACTGACAACCTCTTGCGACTGTAAATTTAAAAATTGACACAATTAGTACAAATCAAATGTGAATAATGTTCTAAAGTTGTATCAGTTATTGTGCCGATATTTGAGAATATGACCAAAAGTTATAACACAACCTAACTTTGAACTTATGTTAGTTTCACAGAATAAAACATTTTCGTTTAAATTTAACTAAATTGCAGTGAAATAAAGCAAAACGCATCCATTACAACTTTTTAATTCCCGGGATGATACGGTAGTTTAAAAGCCAAACATTCGAACTAAAATAATTTATAAATTTCAAATTGACTCCACAAAATATGCAATCTTTGTTTAGCGACCGAATTGAATTTTTAAATATTATTTCAAAATCACTTGGGATTTGATGAAACGCGTTCGGTTTTTACATTTTGATTAAAAAATACTTTGTGTTTGCGAGTTGCAAAATCTAAAAAAAACTACGCACAAATAATAAAAAATACAAAGTATGGCCCAAGTATAGAACAGGGCCAAAACTTTCCTGTAGGGCTGCAATAGTATCCAGGTAAGCTTTAAACTAAGTTCTTTGCTTAGGCTTAGTAATAGGCTCATCCTTACGCTTAGACTTAAGTTTAAACTTAGGCTTAGGCTTGGGAATATGCTTATACCGCTGTTCCAGCCCTGTTCTATACATAGGCTCAAAGGTTTTGTAAATATCTTGCTAGTTAGAGACATTATATGTATATGTCGTAGGTCAATCTGCTATCAATACACAGTACCAACCTTTTCTTGCATTAATATTCACTTTTTGGTATATTACATATTTTTAAACCAGCATTCGAATCGAAGCCTCATGGATAGGATATGTACACCAACAATACTCGGCTAAAAGAACATGACGTTCGAACATGAGAGAACTGTCGCACGTCTTTTAAATATTTTGCATTGCGCCTACACGTAGTGATTGTTAAACGCTGTTCATTGTGTATTAATTCACGTATTCTGATTGATCTGAAGTGGCTTTCAATCTACTCTGTGTGTCACGGGAGACAAGATTAAGGTAAAATATGTTTAAAAATACAGATAAAACTTGAAACCCGTCCATTTGCCCATGTCATGATACATTTGATTGATATTTTTGTAATTTGTTATTTTTTACATAGCTTAAGTAGCTGGTCAGCAACAATATTTAAACAGCACCATCAAGCTATTTTAGCTGACTTTCTGATCCTTCTTTAGTACGGCAATCATGGTTTATGAAATTTTAGGGTATTTAAGGTCAGGTCAGCTGTTCCACCCTGAAAAGCTACGTTTAACTGAAAAGTGTGAAACAAATTTCGGTTAACTCAAACAGCCGTAAGCTTAACTGTCCCGAGTATTTTCTTAAAACAAGCTTTATGCTACAAGGGTATAAGGTTAATGAATCTATCAACCACACCTTTTACCTAATCTGGCTCAGCACCGACCCCAAAATGTTTTGACCAGAATTTGGTACCTGATTTGCAACCAAAACTTAGTTCACTGTTTACATCGTACAACCACTGTCATTTACCATCGCTTATCATTAAAATTTCAGATCACAAAGCATTGTAAATCAAATATTTTCAGCTTAAAACTAAAATTTACGCTATCGAAATGTTATTTATTACCGAAAAATATCATGAAATAAGATGTTTTTGCTAAAAACATTACGACTGTGAAAAAATAGCTAAAATTAACTCTGTTTTGTTGTTTAGCTGGGAAATGCGGTTTGTGTGTATTTGTTTTCTGATTTACGCTATTATTGGTAAAATCAGTGGTAAGTTTTCGACAGGGGCAAAGTCGCAGCCAGGTGTGGTTTTAGAGGCCAAACTTTTTTCTTTTGATTTCTTGCAAAGGGGTTTTCACATGCTGCCTCCCTTTAAAATTTTCGTATTCAGCTCAACTCCTCCATTTCTAAAATTTTGGTTACGCCCATGGGTTTAAGAACCCCGGGATGGGGTCGTGGAGTCGTAGCCAGCAACACTAAATTATAATTGTTGGAATGGCGGAGATTGCATTAGCATATTTTTGACGACATATCGATACCATTATTTAACCGTTTCTCGCATGAATATTTTCAATTTGACATTCAATTTCAAGTTGAGATTTGAACTTTACCCTGCACGAAAAACTGTAGCAGTAAATGGTGTTCAAATCAATCATTTTGTTAGAGCGCTAAAGTATAGGAGGCAATGAATGTGTATTTTTAATCAAATTTTGCGACGTATTCCTAAGTTACCAAACTTGTGCAACCTATAACAACTTGGGGGCAGTTAGGCTAATACCAGAGGTCTGTCTACGGTGCTGGCAAAAAGAATTCGGTAGAATTTCTGCCGGAGCTTTGGAAATTTTAGAAATTAAGTTATGCATAGTTTTACAAAAACACCAAAACCTTAGCAGATTATATATCATTTTAACAAAATGATTTCGCTTTACTTCCGGTTTCCTCTCCGGCTTCGGCTACGGCAGGTTTTGTTTCCCTCCTTTGGTATAAATATTATCTAGTGCACGTAGTTGCACACATGTGCAATTGGACTAAGATTTGTCCGGCCCAAGACTACTTTGCTGCCTGGGCCCCTCGTATTTAAGTGAATGAAGGTAAAAACGATTTTAAAAGAGCTGTAATGCTTTTCAGATATATGGACATATAGGAAACAATAAGTATTCTCAATGCATACTCTAATTTGCATACGTAACGTAAACAAAATCTGTTGGAACGCTGCCAAAATATGTATATGGGGCGTGCCAGTTTTAATATATAGATTCAGTGTCAACTATATGTATATATTTTTGTTTTCAGGCAACATGGAACAATGTGCAAAAAGTTGCACAGTGGATTTTTTAGATGCCTTAAAGCAAATGAATATTGCAGTGATGTGTTCAAGTTTTCGTCGATATCAAAGTTGCATCAAAAGTTGTCCATTGGGAGAACAATTGTGGGAAGCGGCTGTACAAAGAGATCCGGGAAACTTTCAAAGGGTCACCGATCGGTGTTTGTATTTTAATTAAATATATTCATCGCTCTTTAGCCAACAGTATAATCAGACGACTGTATAATAATGGGAACATATTATAATAGGACGAGTACTGAACAAAGTCAAAACGATTAAGACTAAGTAAGCTTAAATCTCGACCCGAATTGCGCCTGAGTGTAAGGGTTGCGCTATAGTTACAGCGCCGGCGGTCACCATCGAGTATAGTATGTGAGTAATTCGTGTACGATACCACGCCGTGAAGTACGGTGACGGACGGCGCCGTACGGATGACGGAGGGCACATTACAAGTGACGGACGGCGCCTTACAAGTGACGGACGGCGCCGGACGTCATCAAAAGTAAAGCGCTACCCTAAGCCTAAGCGTTAATTTAAGTAGCGAAGCAATTAGGAGTGCAATACATGTGCGCAGTGCATTCGTGGTTTCAAACGGCTATAAACACTTTCTGGTGACAAATGTACTTTTAGCTCGAATAAAAGTTATTTACATACCAATAATGTTTACAACTTTAAGTTGATCTGGTCGTTCCAAACTTGAGTTCTGGTGACTTTCAAATCAAAGTTCAGAATTCTTAATCTCACTGTTTCACAGATTGTAACTTGAACCGGCTTGAAAGTTTAGACGGGCATTTTTGAATTGATGATCGGTGCTATACACATTTGAGAATATCCAATGTATAAAAAATAAATTAATATTGTATTTTGAGTTTAATGCGACATGAATTCATTAAACAATGCATATTCTTGATAATGTGGGGATTCGCAAAACAAATATTCAAAAATTGTTCTGCATTTTATGAAAATGGTTCACGACCAAAAGGTACCAAAGTTCCGATGTCACTGCGATTTGACAAACTGTGGCTACCCTCGAATTTATCTCTTCTCCCCTAATTTCACCGCTATTCGTAAATGTTGTTTTACACTTTTTGAGTTGCAAAAAATTGCAAAATTTTAACATGAAATCGCATATCATTATCATCATCATCATCATCATTGCTGAATTGGATTGTTTTTATTTTAAAAGAAAATACTTTTGACAGTTGTGCAGTCGATAAACACAAGAAAATACGTTTTGTTTGTTGCTGAGCCTAAAATGAAACCATTATTTTACATTTCTTGCGTGAGTTCAAGTTTCAAGCTAACGCCCGTATTCTCAAATGTTTGTAGAACCCACCATCAGTTGGTGATACGGCTGATAACTTTCGAACCAGTGAATGCTAAGGTTCAAAATTTAGCACATTTTTGCATGATCCACTCCTGTGCCAATTTTGAGTTCGATAACTGCAATAGTTACTCAGTTTGAAAACCTATTACTAACTGATGATAGTTGTGGCCCATGTTACTTTAAGGGGCGTCCTGACTTCTGGTGGGTCCATAAAAGAGTAAGTTTAGCTTCTAGATTGCATTTGTTTGTTTAGGTTTAGGCTTATGCTTAGGTTTAGGAACACATTTGAGAATATGAGCCTAGGATTTGAACCCAGCTGATCATTCGGATTACAGTCGTTTACAATCACCGGTTTATCATGAAAGCTTAACGCTCGCGCTCCATTGGTCTTTAAAGTCTTTTGGCAATTTTATACAGCGAATGCATACAAAGTATTTAACGCAACGCATTGTGTTTTATTTCGGATACACAGTTTGCACTTTGTTGCTCAAACTATCACTCTGAGGATTTTCTAACACCGGGACATTTAAAGAATTTTGAAAGCGGTATACGTGGCGCAATGATAGAACGTCCGCTTAAAGATTTTGACGTCATGAGTTCAAAACCTATCCCATAGCCGCGTATGCAGCTATTGCGGGGTTCACGTTATAACCGAGGTAGCTTGGGACACGTTTTGTCCCTTTTAGACTATTGGGTGACATTTTGTCTGCTTATAAACCCTATATCGCATTCAAAAATTCGTATTTGTCTGCTATCATCAAATGTAGGTCACCTTTTGTCCTTCAATATCAAATGATATTCGACGTATTGTCAGCGAATATCATATGATATATTTTCAAATGTCTGCATACTTGATGTAACATACCCAAATTGTCCTGTTGAATATCATATGATACTAGAATTTGAAGTTCGAATTTTTGAATTTATGACACTGGTTTTCTAAGCGGTTTTGTGCTGGAAATGAATTTGCAGACGTGTATTTGGTATTTTAAGCACAGCCGTGCTTCTGCCGTCCGACTTTCCATTAATTTATTAGCACCCGAAAATTACACTGCCCCCCGATGAATATCATGTGATATTCGTTGAAATTTTGGAATATAATATGATATTCACATAAATATCCCGCAGTGTCACGTGACATACCGTCCGTGTACACATTGATCATTGGAGAGCGGTGGTTTGTAAGCTAATGTCAGATGACATTCGAGTTTTGTCTGTTGACCCGATATAAGAGCTAGAATTTTAACGTTGACGTCGAATCAACATGGGACAAACCGTTACATTTTGCGATGATTCCCTGCGTTTGAATTTTCGTTTTGAATTCTTCAAAGTCGCCGTCAAATGATGTTGATTTTTGCAAATGATAATACAAATTTTTTTGTTGATTGGATTGAGATAAATGATGTCTTATCTAATAACATATCTTTGAAATGATAAGTGATTATTGAGCTGGCAGTGTTTAAGAAGGATAGCATCAGTAACACGTGATAATAAAACTAATGCACTTGTATAGAAAAGGTTCCTGCGAAACTTCCAGGTAATATGCCAATTTCCCAGAAACACAATATCTTGCATCATATCCTATTTCCTGAAATCGAAATATCCAAAGATTGCAACCGCTGGCCAATTCAACGGACACTATTTCAATTTCCAAAATCCCAAATTCCTTGACAACATCTTAATTTCCACACTTCCAAACACCCTGGTAATATCCCGATTTCTAAATTTCCAGTCAAGAAATTCCGGCATTTATCAGTGTATTTTGGGTGGAAAACGTTCTATAAAAAAGGCCACAACTGATTAAACATTTTATCACAAAGTAGTGGTGTCACAACTGTCGACGTGGGGGGTCGCAAGGAGACCAATTCATCCCCTAATTTCAGAATCTGGCGCTTTAACTTAAACAAGCCATCTGAGCCGAGGATAGTCTTCCTACGCCTCCCTTCGTATAGGCCCCTGAGGTTCCCATATGAACCACTGAGGCCACGATGTGCGTTACCCAAACCAGCTCTTAAAAAAATGCGCAGCATATTGAAATTGCAGGGACCCCACAGATGATGAACAAATTTGTCCGAACTCGATTTTTACGTTTTTGGCCAGACTCGAATATTTTCTGACGAATGAAAAAGGAACAGCAACGGTCATCATTCCATTAAATGTCATATGTCAAGGTGTTTTTTGACGTTAACTTGGCTAAATCAATAAACAACACATTTTTTGGAAAGACAGTTCAAAGCTTTCTCAAGCATCAACTGAACCACCAGTTCAGTGAAATCATCTTTTACTAAATTTCGCATACATTTTCTTCTATTTTCTTTTGGTTTCTGGATAGAAGTTGTATTTAAGTTTGGTTTTTTTATAAATTTTTAATTTGAAAACTTTCTCGCTGACTTTTTTTTTGTTAAATTTAAGTTGCCTTCAATTAATTACACAACATATTTCGCGTGTTACACACTGCAACAGAATATTTTTTGACTATTTTTTATCTAATGTTACTTTAATGGGGCGTAACAGTAGATTAAGCGTATTCCTAAGCCTGTGCTTAAGCCTAAGCGTTGCAAAAATGTATTCTTAAGCCTAAGCCTAAACCTTAGCGTAAGCCTGAGCAAAAAATGTAATCTAGAATCTAAACTTACTGTTTTATGGACCCACCAGAAACCTGGTCGCCCCTTATAAAGTAATATGGGCCACTTTTTGTATTGACGATAATGTTAATAATGGTAAAGATAAGTGATGTTTACCAGATTGCAGTATAAATAAGTAGCTGTGCACTTAGTTAAAAATTTTTGCAATACAGACGCCGAAGATGTTTTTACAGACTAAAAGTATGCTTTATTTGGTTTAACAAACGATGTAATATTTAACTCCTAACTGCTGAAAAAAATTGTAATACCAAACTAACGAAAAATAGCGGCCATTGCAGCGTAAAGTTTGCCTGTCGGCACAGTTCAGTGGTTTAGGCCAACGGATCGGTAATCCATACGTCGCGGGTTCGAGTCCATCGAAAACTTTGCTAAATATCTCTATGTACAAGTTCTGACTTTTAAGAATAACATCAGCTGTTAGATTTTGGTATTTGTGATACTAAATAAATTTTGAAATGATGTGTAACTGATACACTTTTATCAGCAGGGTTTGTTGTCGTTTCCTTTGATATTTGAACTTTCTAAGTAATGCTTCAACCACAAATTGCTATGGTGGATGTACTGCAAATTTCATATATATTCCCTGTTGAGCATATAAGCTAATTTTGGCCTGACTTCAACAAGAATGAATTTGAAATTGGTTCATGTTGAATACATTGCTTTTATAAGATTTGGCGAGTAGGCAGAGTACTTATAAGCGGTACCCGGAATTTAGCAGATTTTAGCAGCGTACGAGATGACAATTATATATTTTGTTTTTAAGACGTAATCAAGTATATAATATGGTTTATTGAAAGGCGGTTCAAGTCACATTCCATCAACAACTACGAGATATCATGAATAGATATTGATGTTAAAACATTTAGTCAACAAAAACAGTAGCAAAATTCGCTTGTTTTCACTGCGCTACAGAGTCTGCAATACTTTGTCGCTATGCAACATAGATATTTTAAATTAAAATTGTAATCAAATGAAAAAATTTGCTGTCAAAGTACTACTTCTTGGTGATCAGGGTAAGTTTAAGGTGGATTTAGTTTTTTAAACAGGATTGTAAACAGATCAAATCAAAAATGTCCGGAAACATATTGAAAACAAAAAATTATTCATAAAAATTGCAAAAAAACCTACTGTAGTGACCCGAATAAGAGGAAGGCAATTGCATGCCAAATAAATATCAGTCCCCTCTAATTTGGGTAACTACAGTAAGTGCGACAATATCTAAAATTTCAGCTCTTACGTGTTAACGGAATTTTGAACGGAAATATTTTGCTTTTGGTTACATCAAAATGCTTTTCGCACATTTTTATGCAGTCAAGCTTATTTCAGGCTAAACAACCAATAAATCCATTACTCTATCGGCAGTAACTTCCAATTAGGAAATTTTATAGGTCCCAGTTTTGTATGGTTCAATTTTTATTACAGGAACCGGTAAAACAAGCATTCTATTGCGACACAACAAAGACGAATTCAAACCGGACATTCGGTCTACCATTGGAGCGTCCTTTTCGCAAATTACTACGTAAGTCGTTGTGGAAGACGATTGCGTTCTGCGGGCGGGTGTCGTGTATCATTCTAAGGTTCGTAAAAACGAAATTATTGCTGCGGTTTCAACTTGCATTAAATATACAGACATATGTTTCGCTTATGGTGCAGGCCGAGTCGCCGCCATGGTAATTGAGCATTCACACAAGGCGAACGAGGACCCTTAATCACATCAAACAATCTTTGTCAAAGGTGTGGCCCATGTAAAGATCACGGGCGCAACGTTTCTCTGTGGGACTGCAACAGAGTAAGCTAAAGCTTTAGAGTAATTTTTTATGCTTGGTTTAGGCTTAGGCTTAGGCTTACGCTTAGGCTTAGGCTTATTTTTAGGCTTAGGCTTAGGCTTAGGTTTAGGCTTAGGCTTATTCTTAGGCTTAGGCTTAGGCTTAGGTTTTGGCTTAGGCTTAGGCTTAAGGTTAGGCTTAGGCTTAGGCTTAGGCTTAGGCTTAGGAATAAGCGTATATACTGTTCCGCCCCGTTTCTGTGATTAAACATCGGTTGCTTTGCGATGAGTTGCTCGCATTCCCCCCTGGCGAATTTGTCGGAAATCAAGTCGCGCTTTTTTGCATTTGAAATCACTCGAGAATGCAGCATTGTGTCCCTTATGCCTCGCTTGTTCATTATTGGGGAACGTCATGTCCCCCCACGCCTGTCATATATGGCCTGAATGTGCTGATTGCAAATGGTTTACTCATCATCGTTACATTTTATAACGCAACCGGCTAATGTATTGAATAGGGTCGGAACGATTTCCGACGGGACTGTAAAAGAGTGAGGTTAAACTTTATACTAATTTTTTTGCTTACGCTTAGACTTAGATATAGACTTATTCTTACGCTTTAGGCTTAGGCTCAGGCTCAGGAATATGCCTATACCACTGTTCCGACCCAGTTCTATACACTGGCCACGCAATCTACAGGTTTCTGTAATATTTTAAGTGAAATTGTCATTTCAATAACAATAAAATTATAAGTTCAAATGTGCAAAAAAATTCGAAATGTCACCATTTTTGGTGTATAAAACAGACTGTAAGGATGACATTAACATTTAAATGAGGCAAATTGTATGACTTGCAGACAATGTGAGCCATCGACAACAGTCATAATGCAGGTTTGGGACACAGCCGGACAAGAACGATTCCGATCGCTGGTAAATTATCAATTTATTCTTTTATTTTAAAAATATATTTTAGCAAAATACATCTTTGGTGTCCCCATGCGTTTTCCTTAATTCCACTTGCCAACTGTTTGGCCTAAAATAGCTACAATACTTATTACCAGCTTCGTTGGTAAAGATGTCCATCGCGGCCCACGCGTAATATGCCAGAAAGTTTGGTTTTTACCCGATGATATACCCGTGCAAAACCGCTTTACCCGCTACGCACGCTTAAAGAATTTGTCTATTTTACCACTGCTAAGATACTTTACGTAAATCGCTGGATCTTCGTTCACCTGACTATGCACTTTATTGCCTGATTTTCTCCCGGTACTGGTCCATGTTACTTTAAGGGGCGTCCAGGTTTCAGGTGAGTCCATAAAAAGTAGGTTTAGATTCTAGATTACATTTTAGGCTTAGGCTTAGGAATACGATTAATTTGCTGTTACGCCCCTTAAAGTAACATTTGGCTACAAGGTTGCGGTTGTACAACCAATATTTAGAAAGTAAAACTATGTATCACCAGGGTTGCGCAGTTAAACATTGTACGTTTGCCTTTCGTTACTCAAATTCTGTAAGTGAAGGTATTCAATCAAAAAAATTTTTTACCCGCAAGTATGCCTACGTCAAATATTTTAGGCCGAATTTAAATATTCCTGGATCATTGTGGGACTCGCGGATCGCGGTCAACTCCAGTCGGCAGCATAGGATACTGGTCATCTGACTGCTAAGCATCGGTTCATATGTTTCTACCGTCGACTTTGTCAAAAATAATTTTTAAGAATCACGCGATGCTGCAATGCAACAGATTTAATATTATCTTTTACGATGTCCTGTGGCTTGCGATCATGAACGGCGCTGTCCAACGGATGGCGGAACCGCGCGTCGTTCGATTTCACAGAAAAGTATATCACAACTTAAATTCTACGGTGATTCTTCAATAATAAAAAATACAAAACTTTAATATAAAAACATTTGTTTCGCTGTATTTTGATCAAATATTAAATTATTGTTTATTAGGTAACAATGTACTATCGCAATGCTGATGCTGCTATTTTGGTATACGACATTACTAATCGTTCGTCATTTGAAGGGGTTAAATCTTGGCGAGAGGGTAAGCTGGTAAATTGGAGATGTTTTGTGACGTCATTTTGCATTTATTATGCGTTTAATGGATGCCGCGATACTTTTTATGACGTCCGGCGCTGTCCGTCGCCGTACGTCACCGTACGGTATCGTACGTGGGTAACTTTCGTACGATACCACATGGTGACTGACGTCGCCGTACGATAAGTATAGCTAAGGCTAAAACACTATTGTTAAGCGTGCTTCTGATTTGTCTCTCACCCCGGAAAATTTTCAGTAGAACCGTATTTTCCTTTTCGACCCTAAACAACCTGTTCAGAGTTATGGATGACGTTTTGATTAAATTAAGGCTTACGCTTAAGTTTACGAAAGCGGGTTTCGAATCCCAGGTCAAAGGCTAAGGCTAAGCCTGTCCTGGAGGAGAAAAGTGTACAAGAGCCCGAAACTGGTTTAATCATTGACGGTTGTTTAACGAAAATATCTTGTGATCACAAACCTTGCGTGGCAACAGGCATAATTCCAAACCACAAACAACGATATCTGTATAGCAATTTCGTTTACGTGTAATGGTTGCACTAAGTATGCTTTTAAACCATTTTAAAATCATAAGCAGTTACCGCATGGCATCGCAATAGCAATTTAGTAAACAAAAATTGTTTACCTTGCGACACCGTCCAACTCCGTCGAGTTTAACAAATTTTAACTCATTTCAGAACTTGAAAAACACGTCGATTCTCCGCTGTTGGTTTTGGTTGGCAACAAAATTGATTTAGAATCATCCAGAGACATTTCGACAAAAGAAGGCGAACAATACGCAGCGAAAATTAATGCGATGTTTGCTGAAACTTCTGCTGCCACTAGCGAAGGTAAGTGACGGTGGCTCGTGTACATTTTCAACCACAGTTTGTAAGCTTAGGCTAACGTGTAGGAAATTTCTTACGCAAATTGTAACCCCAAGGAAATATGGGAAAATTCCACCACAATTGCCGGTGGTTTGACTGTTTGTCTATTTTAAACATTTAATCATGATGACAGTCGCCAATTAGTGTTTTTTCAATATCTTAAATTTTAGAAAATGTTTCAGTTTTTGTCGCAAATTTACGTTTTAAAAATATTTGGAAATAGAGTTCACGCGTGTTGTAACAACCTTAAATTTTATTCTGAGACACTAAACATTTTAGTGCAGTATATGCATACATACTTTTATGCATACATACATACATACATAAAAACATACATACATATATAACAGGGTACGACCGGATAATAAAAATGACAGAGTCGAAGCCGGATAACGAACTCAAAACTAATTCAAGATTGCATTCAAATGTCAGAACGTAGCTAATAAATGTTCCTTCCGTGGCTTAAGGTATTCAAAGTGTTTACATGACAAAGCTTCAAATGTCATTTTGGCTATAGCCTTCGCAGTTGCTTATTAACTAAGCATCTCCTACTATTATTGCATTGTACTCAGTTTGTGAATACGTTCTAAAGGTTGTGGTGACCTTTTAATTCTGCCCATATTTAAGCTGGCGAATTTTAAAATATTGGTTCAATTGGTGTTTAAAACTGTTTTATTTGCTGGAATAAAACTTACTGCTGCTGCTCAATTTATTTCTGGCGCCGGACAGCATAGCGCTGGTTTAATAGTGCTTAAGTTTGGCTGTTGATGCGTTGCTCAACATCGACTTCACAAACGTAGGCTGTTGGCGGTGCTAAACCCGTCTCAGCCATGAAATTTTTAGGAATGAAAACTTTTCAACATTCAGGACAGTTTTTGTTCGTGTAAAGAGTATTGAAACGAAACAGAGCAAATGGTTTGTTGCTTTCACACCAAAATCCTATTGCACTTGTGTCATTTTTAATGTACGCTTTAGCAGCAAACATATTGTGAGCTTCTGATGAACAATTTGCGTCAACAAATTGACACGGATAATGTTCGATGATGCAATTTTCGGCCGATTTTAGGAATTAAACAGCTTTTTGACACACTTGCCGAAAAATCACTGGCTGAAGACAAAAAAAGATGCGCTGAAACTCGAGAATGGCTGACTGGGTTGAATTCAAACGAAACAGAACAACAGCAACAACAGCAGCAACAACAACAACAACAACAACAACAACAACAACAACAAAAACAACACCGCAATTCAGTTGCACTTAATGATACAAGACAGCGTCGAAAATCATGCTGCAGTCGGACAAAATATGACTAAATTCTATCCATATTCACTATTGTATCGCATTTTGTGTAGCGACTGTTGCCAGTTGATGATAGGATTTGTAATCTGACTGAATCAACAGATATTGAGATTTTTACTCAGTTTACTGCCAGCAGGCAATCTCCCTCAATTCAAACACTTTTACGGTTGAAAAGACTATCATTTGTTTGATATTAGCTGCTAAAACTCCAACTTCAAATTATTAAATATCCCTGATAAAGATCTCATATATTATTAGTAAGGCTTTATTCGTAATCTGATTGGAAAATTGCTCAACTCGCGAAACGAACAACCAATAGAATTTAAATTTAGAGGTTCGCAGACCAATCAAAATAAAGAAAATTTACAACGTTTTCAGTATTGAAACTTGATGATTTTAAGAGGTTAAACGATATTCCTTCGTTCCATTTTTATTCCAAACAATAAATCAGAAAACTTGGCCTGCAGCTGAACGTAACAGCGCGTCATCTTATTACTTCCACATTCTGTACACAGTGTTAAACAGTTACAAACGCGTATGCGTAACATAAAATCACCACATGCCGTAAGCGAGCATCAAACTTCTATAGCTGAGTGTTGATGGCAAAATCATTCCGCTGCGGTCTGCGATGTTCGAATTCTAGCGTGAATAGGCCACAGATTAAATAGTCATGCGAGGAACGGGTTAAAATATTTAGAATTAACGCAAAGTATCTTACGCCGCTGAGCATCCTGTATGTGACGAAATGTTATTTATGATCAAAGAGTCACACGCTAGGTTGATGCGGCGTTTCGCGGTGCGCGTAATCAGACGGCTTTGCGCGGCGCTGTAAAGCATAGCGCATCCCTGGATGATATGCAATTGTTTATAATTTCAACTGTTCACTTATGCACCATCAACAATTTACTGCGATCGACAATGTCAAACAAATGTCCGACCATTTCAATAGCTGGCTAATTTACGGACACTGTCTCAAAATAATCTCCAAAATTTTAGTTATCTATAAAATTTACATTTTGTTGAATAATTCGATGTGGGCGGGAACACTCATTATTGGCGGCAAATTCAAATTTTGGTTGGAAAATTTAAATTTTGGCTTGAAATTCAAATGTTGGTGGGAAAGTCAAATTTTGGCGGGAAATTTCAAAATTTGGCGGAAAAACGGTAATTTTCGCAAGAAAATGCAAAGTTGAGCGAGAAATTCAAATTTTATCGGTAAATTCTAATTGTGGTGCCAGAAAATACACTGCCAAAATACTCTGCCATTTCCGGCACATATCCTAAGAATATATTAAACATACAAAAAACAACATGCTAGCTAGATAGTGTGCAAATAATTATTTATGGGTCATCCACGTAATACTGTCTACGCTACTGTAAAAAATTGTCCACACACCTGATTTTAAGGGAGGGACAAAACGACAATGTCCTTAAGCTATAAAGACTTCACAGATGGTGTAATTAGCTAGTGGGTTTTGGCAGCAGGTCCTTAGAAGGGACTAAGGACAATGTTAAACGTTATCTTGTTGAATTCAGGCTTAACATTTGTTACACTTTTGTATTTTGGCTTTAAAACACCTTAATTTTTGCTACGAACTGATAGCAAAAATAAATGCGTTTTAATTTGCAATGAAACGGGGTGCAGACAAATTGAAAACATTTATATAAATCTGTGAAATGTGAAATATTTACCAATTTAACCAGTGAAATCTTCGCGAAATTCAATTTTTGCGTATATTTTGCACCAGTTGTATTTTGAATTAAAAATAAACCGTAAAAATGAAATTTTTGTTGGTTACATTTCTTGCCGCTGTTGTATTCTGCGTGGTATATGGTAAGTTCAAAGCTATCGTTAATTAGCTAGTGGGTTTGGCAGCAGGTCCTTCGAAGGCGCTAAGGACAAGGTAGGTACTGTCTGGACACAGTGTCTGACAATACGAGTTCCTTCGAACAGACCTTGCATAATCGCTAAGCAAAGTTCCTTCGAACAAACTTTGTATTATGAAATAAGCTGAGTCCCTTCTGACAGACTCTGGACAAAACAGTTGTCCTTTAAACAACGTATAGACAATTTTGCATGGGTATGGACGGCAACGTGACCAAGCATAGGTCGTTTAGAGAGAGTGCAAGTTGTCAGCAGTGTCTAAACAGGATATGAGCGGCATTTGGACATGTAATTTGGAAACAACAAAGCTACAGACTTAGGGGCTCGTACGTGGGGGACAATTTTTTACAGTAGCGTAGACAGTATAACGTGGATGACCCATTGGTGCAAGAAATAGCTGTAACATTTTGCTACTTTCGAATAATAACATGGACATTTTATTGTCATGGCGCTGGCAGTATAACCTGCACGGTTTATAAGTGGATAGATGAAATTACAAACAGTTGGATACCACACAGGCATGCGTTATGCTTTACTCCGCCGTGCCAAGCCGTCTGACTACGCGCACCGCAATCAAAAAGAGTGTTAGGCATCTTACTCTATGATAACTTGACAAAATGACAAAAAAGCATTCTCTCATTCAGTGAATAACTTGTTAGCACTAAACAATACGCTTCAATTTAAACATTTGCAATTTTTACGAAGCTCAAGAACGTTAAAAACGGTACGTGCAGGGTCTTAGTGTATTTCAGATGATATAAAAGGCAAAGACAGAATGACCTATTTGAAACACTCACCTACACGATTCCGTCAGTTCACAATTATGCAAATAATTGTTATTTTGATATATTAACTTAAATCCTACTTAGCTATCCGCATAATCTGTCAATCATCCAAATATTTGCCGCTTGGCGAAAGTCTGCGACGTTTGGAACCTATATTCTCTGCTGTATGCAGCACCTAATAGTTTGTTGGCAGCATGGTTTTAGACATGACAACGGATTGATGCTATTGAAGAAAAATTTGCCACAGAACTCAGGGTAAATTAAATGCAAAAAGTGCTAAAATCCAAACTTATCAGTCTTTTTTTCGAAAGTTGCAAAACATAGAACCGGCTGGTATAATTGTTAAAAATATTTAAAAATGGAAGTACTTGACTTTGTGAGTTTCGCGCAACAACACCGTGTAAGTTCCAGTGAGTTATAGTAATTGATTTTGATATGAGCTTAACTCACAGTTGGTTGAGTTGATTCTTTGCCCTGAGTTGAGTTGATTCCGGGTGAGTTGATTAATTGAAATCAGAATAAGTTGAGTCAACTTAAAATTCTACGCTATGTGGATTGAACTTATAATCAACTCAGTGGAATTTACAGTAAATTATGTCGCTGACTCGTTACCATACGTGCACTCGGCACATCCATCGTCCTTCTATACTGTTTTAAAAAGGCTAGCTATACTGTTATTACGTAACTGTGTGCGGAAATTTTATCTCTAAATAAAAATGTCATGTGAGCCGGATGGTAATTTAGAAATTTTGTCAAAATTTGTCTGTTTTCAGTTTTACACAGAACATTGTCGCCTGAAAAATTAGCCATTAAAATTTGTGTGAAACAGCAGTTGTGTACGTATAGAATTTAGGTAATACCGTTATCTGGTAAGAAACAGGCCATTAATTTTAGAATTGGTAAACTAAAAGCAGTTTTTTGAAATTATTATTCTTCTTCGACTAAATATTATTATTTAATAAACGTTATCTTGTTGAATTCAGGCTTAACATTTGTTACACTTGTGTATTTTGGCTTTAAAACACCTTAATTTTTGCCACGAACTGATAGCAAAAATAAATGCGTTTTAATTTGCAATAAAACGGGGTGCAGACAAATTGAAAACATTTATATAAATCTGTGAAATGTGAAATATTTACCAATTTAACCAGTGAAATCTTCGTGAAATTCAATTTTTGCGTATATTTTGCACCAGTTGTATTTTGAATTAAAAATAAACCGTAAAAATGAAATTTTTGTTGGTTACATTTCTTGCCGCTGTTGTATTCAGCGTGGTATATGGTAAGTTCAAAGTTATCGTTAATTAGCTAGTGGGTTTGGCAGCAGGTCCTTCGAAGGCGCTAAGGACAAGGTAGGTACTGTCTGGACACAGTGTCTGACAATACGAGTTCCTTCGAACAGACCTTGCATAATCGCTAAGCAAAGTTCCTTCGAACAAACTTTGTGTTATGAAATAAGCTGAGTCCCTTCTGACAGACTCTGGACATAACAGTTGTCCTTTAAATAACGTGTTGACAATTTAACAATGGTATGGATGTGAGTCTACACGGGATATGCGTGACATTTGTACATGTAATTTAGAAATAAGAAAACTACAGACTTAGGGGCTCGTATATGGAGACAATTTTTTACAGTAGCGTAGGTAGTATAACGTGGATGACCCATAAGGCTATGCGTTACGATTAGCCTACAATTAAGCCTGTAAACCACCCAGATAATCGGGGGTACGGTATTAAAACTAGAGGACCAGGCGAGTTCATCCTTTACTGGTCTTCGCCTGTAGGTACGATCTCTGAGTTTGTACGATGAAACCCGCCGAACTTGCAATTCATTACTGAAGGCAGTTAAAACTGTATTAATACTTTGAAACGTAATAAATTAAGTAAATGCAAGAACAAAACAACACGGAAACATAAATACAAGTAACGAAATACAAGTAAAGAAATACCAGTAAAGAACCACTTAAACAGAAGCTAACTTAGAATTAGACTGATACGAGAATTAAGTCTAATTCTTGAGAAACACATTCGGAATTAAACTGCATTCTTTTCCTCTTTTAAAAGGAAACTGGTTATTTCCGGAATACCTTTATTATCTCCAGAGAATCCGGAAAAGCTAATGAATAAATCCGAATAACGGGTATGTCATTTGTGTCATAACCTTAAATCACATAGCCGACGATTCTAACAGATGACTTTAAAGATTATTCCACATCGACCGGGGAGGGACCGCTCACAAAGCCTAGGCCTTGGTTAAGCGTAAGCAAAAAATAGTGTAAATTTAAAGCTGGGCCAGTCTTTTCTGGAAATGTTTTAGTGCAAATTTAATTTAACCTCTCGTCACTTTGATAGTTGATTCCGCGACCCCAAGTTTGTATACATTTTTCGAATTTGTAATTCTTACGGTGTTAAGTGTTGACTTCAGTAAAATATGGCTACAACCGAATTTAGGGAATTTCAGTAGAAACGGTTTATATCAACAAAAGTAAAAAATTTGCAAATAAATAGTTTTCTGCTCAATTCACGTTCAGCATCTCAGTTTGTTTCAAAATTTACAAAAAAATCATATGATACTGACAGACAGTGTAGGAAATTTGAAACACAAAACGGGACCGATACATGATGGTAGCAGACAACTACTGTTTTGGAATATGTTACCAATGAGTAGAATTTGGCAAAACAGACCTGATCTGCCCCGTTTGTAATATGAACCTCACATAAACATATTCCTAAGCCTAACGTAAGGATGAGCCTACAATTAAGCGTAGGTCTTGCCTAAGCCTAATTAAAAATAGTCTAAAACTAAAGCTGTGCCAGTGTTTTCTGTCAATATTTTTAGCTCAACTCACCTCCAGTATCTGAATTTGGTTCAAAATTTACAGTCAATATAATCGTAGCTATTTATATATGGCTCCAGATCTTCACTGTGAAATATGTAATGGTTTAAGTTTTAAGCTTCTAGCTTATGTAATTAACTTTTTATTTTTAAATTGACAAATGTTTTATCTTAGGGCGTTGGAATACCTCATTTATCGTTTAACTTAATTGAATAGTCATTGTTTTAATTTTCAAAAACTATATTTTTATACTTTTAAACTTTTCACTCCGTTTTTATTCAATTAAGTCAGAAAAATAACTATTAATGGGATTGTATTTTTCAGATGTTTTTTCCAAATTGGCGACCTCAACATTATTTCAATGACAAAATTTTGCTTTGTTTCCGGGTTCAGCATTATTTGCGGACCTTTGTAGAAATACATGTGCATTTTTACGCCCAATTCAGCAATTTGGGTTTCGGTGTTTGTAAGAGTTCTTGTCTTGAAATGCAAACCGTTTTGTTTGTTTATTCCTTAATTTTTGATGAATTTGGTTTTAGGCGACCTTGATGAATGTGTTGGAGATTGCACATTGGATGTCATGGACCCAGGTCAATCGTTTGATATTGCAACGATGTGCTCTGGATATCATAGGTGGGAAAGCTGTATTAAAGGCTGCCCACAAGGCGAACTAGTTTGGGAAATTGCAAAAGAACAGGATCCAACAACCTTTAACGAACTGTTTCAAACTTGTGCGGCGGTTTAAATAGAACATTTATACGATGATTTTCACACATTAATACATCATGTTGTCTCATAGGTTGTTAAATGAAGTGAAATAGGACAAGATATTCGGCGGAAGGCCGAATCTGCGGTCACCGCTAGCCAATTTAAACAGACTTGCATTTATCTTCATAGTTTAAGTTCAGGGAAACACCTAAATTTGCCGACATCACTCTGTTTTTAAAAGCATTTTAATTGAATTTAAAACATTGATGCGTTTTTATTGTGAATTCAGCTCAAATTTGGGTTTTTACTGCGCGAAACGGTTGATTTGTGACAAAAGTTCTATCGAACACCGATTTAAAATAGCGATAACTTAAAATTCGTCAAAGAGATACAGCTCACGAAGTGTGATCATAATTTTTTTGTCTACACAAATATAAATCTGTATTAAAAATTCACAATGGTACGAAACCTGTAAAGTTACCGCAAGTCGAACTTTTTATGAAAATTGATTTTTATTTATGCCCTATGTGAATAACGCTATAATAAACATTCCATTCGCAAAAGTTTAACGTTTCAAAAGCATTTTGTTTTATTTTATATTAACAAATGCGGTTTATTTTTAATCTACTGGCAGGATTAAAGAACTCGGTATCATGGGAATTTATTCGGATGATTAGCAAAAATTTTACTGACTAATTCCGAGTGTACTTGCATGTTATGTTTAATTAGAAATTGTCTAAAGTTGTGACCCTACGAGTATTAACGATCAAACGGACGGTTGAAACTGCAGCTGTACTTTCGTCGCAGCAGGTAACAATGTGTAGATGAGCATAAAGTTACTGAAGGTGAGCAACAGACTGGCTACACAAATGGGAATCAAAGTCTCATACGCCACCATTTTATTCTCCTAAATGCAAGCAAGCTAAGCATTTTATTCAAGTTTTGCAATATTTTTTGTTACATAAAACTTCAGAGATAGTAGTCACAGTACATGTTTACGATGCGTATGAAAATAATTGCAGAAATTTAAAATATTATTGCTGGTAACTACAAAATTCCAGTTTCAAATATTATGTGGGGTTAACTGTCTAGCTGGGGATACCTGTAACACGTTTTGTCCCTATTGTCAATAGAGGTATCATGTGAGGAATGTTGATGCGCTACTGTATTGACCCCAAAAAGAGAGGGAGGGGTAATAGAAGGGGTCCTCATTTTGAGTCCGAATCAATTGGAGTCCGTATTCCTAATCAGAGTCCGCAAGCGAACAGAGTTCGTAAACCCTAATTAGAGTCCATAAATGTCAAATAACCCTAATTGTAGAGCATAAATGACTCCAGGACCAAATAACTTGAGTTCGAAACTTTAAAGCGTACTTAAATTTTGAAAGTACATTCCTAATTATAACATTGTATTATCACTCAAGCTGTTGACACAAGAGAAATAAACGTTTTATTCAACGAATAATTGAGTACCGGATATATATTAGTAACGACAGACGGCGGAGCGTGGGTTAAAAATAAATAACAGTCTGTAACCGAATAACAAGGGGGGTACCCTCCGGAGAGGCCAAATAAATATCAGTCCCCCCGTTTATTCGGGTCACTACAGTATTAAATTCCAGAAAATTTCAGTTGCCTGCTAAACTTACGTGATATTCACATATGATGCTCGAAATATTGTCTGTCAATATCATATTATGTCATGTTTTAAAGTGTCTGCAAGATTGTGGTAAACTAGCTTGAATGTCCATGATAAAATTTGAAATTTGAATTATTTGTACTGGGTAATATATTTAAAGAACATTGTCACTGGAAACACAAAAATAGAAGCTAATTCAACATTGGTTATCATTTAGTGTACATAATATAACTTTTTATAGTTTTATTAGTGGCCGCAAATTACATTATCCTGCATTATATCATATGATATTTGGTAAAATTTTGGAATATTTTATGATATTCGCATAAATGTAAAGTGTATGTGTGGTTCACGTTAAAACTGGGGCAGAATGGGACACGATTTATTTCTATCAAAATATTAGGTAACATTTTGTCTGCTTGTCAACCAATACCACATTCCAAAAACCGCATTTATCTGCTAGTATCAAATGTAGACCATACCTGTATATGTTAATGTCACATGACATTCACGTTGTCTGTCAACCTCATAATAAAGTTTGAAATATGTATTCACACGTAGTACAGAAGCTAGTTTCCGGGTATGCCGAGTGTCATATGATACTGACACACATGTTAGTGTCATATGACATTAGCAGATGGGGTCGAAAGGTTTCAGTTAGGCTGTCGAGCATCTTGCTGAGCTATGGTATTATTACCAGCGTAATTTTGATTTTGGCGGGAAAATTTAAATTTTGGAGAAAAAATTTAAATTTTGCTGGAAAAATTCAAAAATCGGCATGATGAAAATTTTGGCGCGAAACTTTAGATTTTAGCGAGAAAATTAAAGTTTGACGGGAAATTCAAGTTTCGGCAAAAATTAGAATTTCAGCGGTAAAATTCAAATTTCAGCGGAAAATTCAAATTTTGGTTGGTAATTTAAATTTGGCTGGAAAATTTTAATTATCATGTGATGTTTATAAAGCTGTCTGTCGAACGTCAAATATATTTGCACTAAACTTAGAACATAACATGATAATTACTATACGTCCTATAATATCATGTGACACAAGCACACGCGTACGTTTAGCTGATGCGGGATTCACGTCATAACCGGGGCAGCCGGTCGCTCTTTGCCCATGTTGATTCGACGTCACCGTTCAAATTCGAGCTCTCATCGGGTGAACAGACAAACCTCGAATGGTGACATTTACTTATAAACCTTTCCTCTCAGATCAATGTGTGCAAGATCGGTATGTCACGTGATACTAAGGGTTACTTATGCGAATATCATATAATATTTCAAAATTACAACGAATATCATGTGATGATATTAAGCGCGATAGTATAATCTTTTGGTGCTTGTAAATTAATTAAAAGTCGGACGGCAGAGGCACAGATGTGCTATAAAATACCAAACACACGCCTGGAAATTCGTTACCGACACAAAAATTGCTTAGAAAAACAGTATCATAAATCAAAAAATTTAATTTAAAATTCGAGTATCTTATGATATTCAACAGGACAATTTGAGTGTGTTACCTCAAGTATGTAGACATTTTAAAATATATGAATATGATGTTCGCAGACAATACGTCAAACATCATATGATATTGAAGCACAAAAGACGAACTGCATATGATGATAGCAGACAAATACGTCGTTTGAATATGATACTGGGTCTATTAGCAGACAAAATGTTATCGGTCATCCACCTTATAATTCGCGCGCTAATGTAAAAATTGGTTCAACCACCAGGTAGAGATCTGTGTACACATCGAGGCTGCAACTAGCGTTGTCCCGACACTGTCCGAAGGGAGTCGGGACAAAAGGTAAAAAAATTAAGCACAATAAATAAGTGTATATATGTGTTTGTGTTGTTGTTATGTATGTTTGCGATGCTATATGAACACAGTGCAATATGTCTTTACGTCCTTGGTAGGGACTACCGGACTTTATAGTGGTCTCGTAATAGAGTGTTAAAACGACGTCGGGCCTTACTCAGACCCAGACATTTTTTGCAATAGCGCGTGCAGTATAACGTGGATGTTCCATTACCCAATAGGCTAATAGGGACAAAACAAGTCCCAATCTGCGCCAGTTTAAACATGAACCCCGCACGACTTCGGAGGTGGCGGGGTTTGTACATCAGTGTGAAATGATATTCATTCGCGCATCACGTTTTATAGCTGGGGCAGCGGGGAACACGTTGTGGCCCTATTACAATAGCGGTTGTCATTTTGTCTGCTTGTTGATCCGCTATCAATTTCAAAAAATTTAAATTTCAATTTTATCGATGCCAACACCGATGCCGATTTTTATCCACAAAATTTGCCCAAAACTATGCCGAATTTAATTTTAATGTGCGATACTAAAGAACAGATACAATTCTACACTACGTAACTCACTGTGAAGACTTAAACCGTAATTATAAATGTTTTACTTTAGTAAGAACAATATATTTCAGTTAATATTTTTCACTCAAACGCAAGAGATAACAATATTCCTGATAAGACGAACTGATATACACTAACAAGTAAGATTAGTTGCATTCAAATTTACTATGTGCAAAAATGTGTTGGCAAAGAATCAGCAATTTTTCTGTTGTGCCTATGCCGATACTCGTGAAAAGTGCCGATTAAAACCGATATCAATTAATCGGCAATTTCGATATTTATTGTAAAATTTCAACAAGCCAGTTTACCCTTTCTTCCACGCTAGTGAAGTTGTGCTACTTGCGATTAAGGGTAGCGAAATGCTTGTCGTACGGCTTCATTTGGTACCGTCTGTCACTGTCCGTCACCGTCCGTCACCATACAATATCGTAGGTGAGTAATTCACGTAGACGTCGTCGGGCGTCATCAAAAGTATAGCGCCACAATTACACGGATACTTTGTACTCACCGCAGTGCCGGTTGGTCATTGGTTTTTAAAGTTTTCGTGCCAAGTCGTATTTTAGTAGAAGACTTCTTGGTCAATCCACGCGAAGAATATTCCAGCAATTTGGGAATAGGTTGTAGGTGAGAAGTTTTCTTGCCTGACTGAAAGTCAGCTTTCCAGCTAAATCTACACTGTACTTAGAATTTTTAATTGTAAGCTATAATTTACGAGTGAGAATATTTTACTTCAATTGATTCTTTAAGTACCGTGCAAGTTTTATTGTGAGAAACGTAGAGATTTCACTTGTTTTGGAAACCACGACCTTCGAAAGGCTTAGCCCGGAGTGTCGACTATATTCATTTAATAGTTCTTTCTGTCTCAAAATGAGTTATAGCAACTTATATCTTAGCTTAGCATTAAACATTAATTAACCCACCGTTGGTTGAGATGATGCTTTACTCTGAATTGAGTTGATTCCAGGTAAGTTGATTAATTAACGTTTGTTGAGTTTATTCTTTACTCTGAGTTTAGTTAATCAAGTGTGAGTTGATTAATTAAATTCAGAGTAAGTTGAATCAACTTAGAATTCTGTGTAAGCGTAAGCGGGTTGAACTTTTGAGTTATAATTAACTCAGTGTAATCGAACAATTTAAAACTAGAAATTAGTATATATTTACACTATTTATTCCTTTCTTGCAGTACACTACGATACAGATTATATCTGAAATTGTATAAATTCATGTGAGCCGGATGGTAATTTAGAAATGTTGTCAAAATTTGTCTGTTTTCAGTTTTACACAGAACATTGTCGCCTGAAAAATTAGCCATTAAAATTTGTGTGAAACCGTAGTTGTGTACGTATAGAATTTAGGTAATACCGTTATCTAGTAAGAAACAGGTCATTAAATTTAGAATTGGTAAACTAAAAGCATTTTTTTGAAATTATTATTCTTCTTCGACTAAATATTATTATTTAATAAACGTTATCTTGTTGAATTCAGGCTTAACATTTGTTACACTTGTGTATTTTGGCTTTAAAACACCTTAATTTTTGCTACGAACTGATAGCAAAAATAAATGTGTTTTAATTTGCAATAAAAGGCAGTACAGACAAACTGCAAACATTATATAATGCGTCGTCCACAACGACGTGCGTACGGCGTGTGGATTTTTGAAACGTCAATTGACGGTTGACGACCACTAGTTTCAAAAATGAGATCGCGTTGACGGCTACTATCAAAATTTTGATTTCCGTTGACGGCTACTGTTTAAAATTTTGCCAATATTAAAGTATTTTCAAGATTTGCATCAAAATTTAGAGAGCAGTTGTCAATGGCGTTTCTGATCCTGCTATCGGTTGACACTTGCTATTAAAAACTTGCAAACCCATTGACGGTCGCTGTTTCCGTCACAAGTACCCGTTGACGGCTGTTATTCAAGTTTTGCATTCGCATTGACGGTTGCCATTAAAAGATGAATTCATGGTTGATGGTTGCTGTCTTAACTTTTATTTTCAATTTACGGTTGCTGTCTTAATTATTTTTCAATTGACGGTTGCTGTCTAAACTTTAATTTTTAATTGACGGTGGCCGTTGTATAAAGAGTTTCAGTTGACTTTTGACTAGGTGTAGGTATATAGAACCAACGGACCCGTAATCAGAGCGGGAGGCGGTGGCTGGGTTTTCCGTGGTAGAGTTTTACCCACTCCCCCAAAATTTTTTACCTTGCTGTATTTCCTCCTGAAAAACAGTTTTGTATGAACTGGCTACGGGCCAGTTCCTGTTGTACGTCATCTAAAAATTCGATGCATAACCTTGTATATTGCAAAGAGCATTATATTGCATATGTTGGTATTAAAGCACACTACATAGCACGTCAAAATCAAAACTAATATAAAAATTTTTTAAGTTTGTATATACGACAAAGCTTCTATGCCAATATACCAACCAAACTTTGTATATAGCGCTTTTTATATTCATTTTTATTAAACTGACATTGGCATCCTGTCTGGTGGTTATTGAGGGGCCGTGCCCCCAAATCTGGCTGGTGATCCCCCAATAAGTTTCGGCCAGATTGTGATATCTTAAACTGCATTTGTAGGACCTACAAAAATTATTTAACGCTCCTCCCTAACTGTAATATTTTGCGGATGCCGCTACTAACTGAGAAGCACTGATGATTGTCCTACTTTGTCAGTCCTTTGGAATTGGAACAAGAACACACGCTCTAAACACTTAACAAGTTTTTCGCGGTAATTTTTAATTTTCGAAATTAAAAACTATTAAACGGAAAATCAAACTATTAGCGATACATGCAGAGTGTTCAAGTCCGGTAAAATGCAGGAATTCATAAAAAACGTCTCAGATCCGGGAAAACAAAGGACAAAGTCCGCGAATAGTTGGTACACGAGAAGCGCACTTAGGCGGAAGCGCAGGCCAGCTCTTAGGTCTGCGTAAAATCCACATGTGCTAATGCGGTGTTCACGTAATAACCGGGGCAGCTTGGGACACGTTTGGTCCCTATTAGATTATTGGGTAACATTTTGTCTGCTTATAAACCCCAAATCGTATTCAAAAATTCGTATTTGTCTGCTATTATCATATGTGGATCACCTTTTGTACTTCAATATCATATGATATTCGAGGTATTATCTGCGAATATCATATGACACACTTTCAAATGTCTGCAGACTTGAGGTAACATACCCAAATTGTCCTGTTGAATATCATATGATACTAGGATTTGAAATTTGAATTTTTGAATTTTGAAGCTGTGGTTCTAAGCGATTTTGTGTCGGAAACGATTTTCAGGCGTGTATTTAGTATTTAAAGCACATTTGCGCCGCTGCCGTCCAACTTTTTATTAATTTATTAGTACCCAAAGGTTACACTGTCCCGCTGAATATCATATTATGATATTCGTTGAAATTTTGGAATATCATATGATATTCGCATAAATGTCCCACAGTATCACGTGACATACCGTCCCTTGTACACAGAGATCATTTCAGAGCGGTGGTTTGTAAGCTAATGTCACATGGCATTTGAGTTTTGTCTGTTCCCCCGATATGAGTGCTCGAATTTTAACGTTGATGTCGAATCAACATGGGACAAACCGTGTCCCTCTGCCCCGGTTATAACGTGATCCCCGCATAACTGCTATTATTGATAATAAAATAAGATACATATTTATCAACAATAGATACGTGTATTGAATTGTGCCATAAAATCAAGAATATAAGTATTATTCTATTGGGCTGTCGTGGCACTGAATTTTGATTTTTGTAAACTATTTTAATGTTCAGACTTACTTACCGTAGGAAAATGCTATCAGTCCAAAATTTAGATGAAAAATTGTGAGTGCTGCAACAGATTCAAAGTTTCCTGTGCGCATAAAGGTGCTCAGTTGAGCAAAATTTGTCTAATTTTTACGAGTATATTAACTTGTCATACCTTGTAAAAACATATTTGAAACATTTACTGAAAGTTCATTTTTTGACCGTTAATCTCGCTGAAAGCTGATAGTTTTTGCCAGGCGGACCAATTTACCTGGAGCAGGCACAATTGAAAGAATTGTTGGTGTATCTCTTTTAGTAAGTTGTTTTTGAAAGTGTTCATTTCTGTGGACCAAAAGAATTTAAAAAATGTCGCAATTTTACATTATTTGATAGGTACTTGTTGAATAGTTAAACAAAATGATACCGATTCCTAACTTAGATACAAAATTGTGAGTGCCGCACCAAATTCGACGTTTCTAGAGTACATGGAGGTATTCAATTGACCAAATTCGTCTAATTTTTATGAGTATAATAACTACTCATATTATGCAAACAAACAAAATGAAATATTCGTTGAAAATTTGTTTTCAGCTTAATAAAAATACAAATTTTGGCTCTGATACCTGTTTGGGGTAAGGCTTGAGTGGCTCACTTTACACCCGAAAGTGCTCGTCTCCCAAAAATTTAAAATTAATGTTTTATTGCCTCAGGAGCTACTTTAGCACCTTGACGGTAACAAATCAATATGGCATTTTTAAATTATTTTTACACGATTTTTCAACTAAATGAACCAGTGGCAGAGGCATCTGAACGAAACCAACAACAGGAATTAAGCAACTTCACAACGAAGCAAGTGTGAGCTCAGGTAAACGTAAGCTTAGCTTTATCTCTTTACAAAGTTATTGTTTTAAAAGTCTGAATTAGGGGCTTTCCCCATTGCCCATGCCGTAAACCCTATTGGCAAACGCAAATTGACTGTTACCCCGCATTGTTGTAAATAGTCCAATGTTTAAAAATTTGCCGGGCTTGCTTTTATATATGCTGTTTTATATAGCTACCTTTAATAGTTAACCTACAATTCTCCTTGGGGAAGCAAAATTTTTTCAAAAAAAAGCTGAAGAGGAAAAGGCTCAAGCAGAGGTAGGTAGGTCTGTGCTTAGCTTGCTTACGTGTAGGCAAGCCTTTTCTTAATCTTAAACGTAAATGTGGGGAGAAGCGTATCTGATCGCCCCCATTTTGGTTCCAATTCGAATTTCGTGTTCAGCTGCCTCTTTCTAAAAACGTAGCCAACACGCCAACACTTGGTTGTTACATTGTATTATATACGTAATTTTTCATTTAAGTGTTATGTAAAAAAGTTTTATATAAACATTTATCAGAACGGTGCATGCAAGCGGTGGGGTTGCCATCGAAAAAATGGTTTCTCCGTCAACGCTTGCTATATGCAACCAAAGTAGCCGTTGACACCTGCTGCGCAGAAATTTTTTTTCGTTGACGGTTGCTAGTTTAAGAATAGTACAGCAACCGTCAACTGAAATTTTAATTTGGATAAAAATACTTTTAATTGACGACTGCTATCGACAAATGAAAATTTGTTGAGGGCAACCGTCAATTGAAGTTCCAAAAATCCACACAGCGTACACACGTTACTGTGGACGACGCATAAATATGTGAAATATTTACCAATTTAACCAGTGAAATGTTCGCGAAATTCAATTTTTGCGTATATTTTGCACCAGTTGTATTTTGGATTAAAAATAAACCGTAAAAATGAAATTTTTGTTGGTTATCAGGCTTAACATTTATTACACTTGTGTATTTTGGCTTTAAAACACCTTAATTTTTGCTACGAACTGATAGCAAAAATAAATGCGTTCTAATTTGCAATAAAACTGGGTGCAGACAAATTGAAAACATATATATAAATCTGTGAAATATTTACCAATTTAACCAGTGAAATCTTCCCAAAATTCAATTTTTGCGTATATTTTGCACCAATTGTATTTTGGATTAAAAATAAACCGAAAAATGAAATTTTTGATGGTTACATTTCTTGCCGCTGTTGTATTCTGCGTGGTATATGGTAAGTTCAAAGTTATCGTTAATTAGCTAGTGGGTTTGGCAGCAGGACCTTCGAAGGCGCTAAGGACAAGGTAGGTACTGTCTGGACACAGTGTCTGACAATACGAGTTACTTCGAACAGACCTTGCATAATCGCTAAGCAAAGTTCCTTCGAACAAACTTTGTGTTATGAAATAAGCTGAGTCCCTTCTGACAGACTCTGGACATAACAGTTGTCCTTTAAATAACGTGTTGACAATTTAACAAGGGTATGGACGGCAACGTCACCAAGCATAGCTCGTTTAGAGAGAGTGCGAGTCTACACGGGATATGAGTGACATTTGTACATGTAATTTGGAGCAATAAATCAACAGACTTAGGGGCTCGTATATCTGGACAATTTTTTACAGTAGCGTAGATAGTAAAACGTGGATGACCCATAAGGCTATGCGTTAGGATTAGCCTACAATTAAGCCTGTAAACCTCCCAGATAATCGGGGGTAGGGTATTAAAGCTAGAGGACCAGGCGAGTTCATCCCTTACTGGTCTTAGCCTGTAGGTACGATCTCTGAGTTTGTACGATGAAGCCCGTCGAACTCGCAATTCAGTACTGAAGGCAGTTAAAACTTTATTAATACTTTGAAACGTAAGAAATTAAGTAAATTCAAGAACAAAACAATACGGAAACAGAAATACAAATAACGAAATACAAGTAAAGATATACCAGTAAAGAACCACTTAACCCTTTCTCACATGAATATTTTCTATTTCCCCTGAGACCTACTTTTATTCTAGGATTCGAACTCCCGTGACTGGACTGGGAGGCGTACACCATCACCACTCAGCTATAAGAGCTTGACGCTCGAGCCCGAGGTGGCTCTCACGTCCTGCGGTGATTTAATACAATGCATACGTGTTGCAATTGTTAAACACGGTGCGATATATACTATTTAACGCATATACACTGCGCTGAGTTGCCTACAGGCAACTCAATGTGAGAAGGGGTTATAGGTAGTAAACTGAAAATTTTTCGCTTAACCCTTTCTCACATAAATATTTTGTATTTCCCCTGAGACCTACTTTTGTGCTAGGATTCGAACTCCAGTAACTGGAGTGGGAGGCGTACACCATCACCACTCAGCTATAGGAGCTTGACGTTCGAGCCCAAGGGGGCTTGTTGCAATTGTTAAACACGGTGCGATATATACTATTTAACGTATATACACTGCGCTGAGTTGCCTACAGGCAACTTAATGTGAGAAGGGGTTAAACAGAATCTAACTTAGAATTAGACTGATACGAGAATTAAGTGTAATTCTTCAAAACACATTCGGAATTAAACTGTATTCTGTAATTCCTAGACACGGTTCATATCACCAAAAGTAAAAAATTTGCAGATAAATAATTTTCTGCTCAATTCACATCCTCGCACTGAAATGTTTAATGGTTTAAGTTTTAAGCTTCTAGCTTATGTAATTAACTTTTTAATTTTAAATTGACAAATGCTTCTTCTTAGGACGTAGGTATACGTCATTTATCGTTTAACTGAACTTAATAGTAATTGTTCTAATTTTCAAAAACGATATTTTTATACTTTTCAAATTTTCACTCCGTTTTATTCAATTAAGTCAGAAAAATATTGGTTTACTATTAATAGGATTGCATTTTTCAGTAATTTCTTCCAAATTGGCGACCTCAACATTATTTCAACGACAAAAGTTTGCTTTGTTTCCGGTTTCAGCATTATTTGCGGACCTTTGGTAGGGATACGTGTGCATTTTTACGCCCAATTCAGCAATTTGGGTTTCGGTGTTTGTAAGAGTTCTTGTCTTGAAATGAAAACCATTTTGTTTGTTTATTCTTTCATTTTTGATGTATTCGGTTTTAGGCGACATTGAAGAATGTGTCAAAAATTGCACAGGGGATTTCATGGACGCAATTCAATCGTTTGAAATAGGAACGATTTGCACTGGATTTCATACGTGGGAAAGCTGTATTAAAGGCTGCCCACAAGGCGAACTAGTTTGGGCAATTGCAAAAGAACAGGATCCAACAAGCTTTAACGAACTGTTTCAAACTTGTCCGGCGTTTTAAATAGAACATTTATACCATGATTTTCACACATTAATACATCATGTCGTCTCATAGGTTGTTAAAGGAAGTGAAATAGGACAAGATATTCGGCGGAAGGCCGAATCTGCGGTCACCGCTAGCCAATTTAAACAGACTTGCATTTATCTTCATAGTTTAAATTCAGGGAAACTCCTAAATTTGCCGACATTACTCCGTTTTCAAAAGCATTTTAATTGAATTTAAAACATTGATGCGTTTTTATTGTGAATTCAGTTCAAATTTGGGTTTTTACTGCGCGAAACGGTTGATTTGTGACAAAAGTTCTATCGAACACCGATTTAAAATAGCGATAATTTAAAATTCGTCAAAGAGATACAGCTTACGAAGTGTGATCATAATTTTTTCTACACAAGTATAAATCTGTATTAAAAATTTACAATGGTCCGAAACCTGTAAAGTTTCCGCAAGTCGAACTTTTTATGAAAATTGATTTTTATTTATGCCCTATGTGAATAACGCTATAATAAACATTCCATTCGAAAAATTTTAACGTTTCAAAAACATTTTGTTTTATTTTATATTAACAAATGCGGTTTATTTTTAATCTACTGACAGGATTAAAGAACTCGGTATCATGGGAATTTATTCGGATGATTAGCAAAAATTTTACTGACTAATTCCGAGTGTACTTGCATGTTATGTTTAATTAGAAATTGTCTAAAGTTGTGAACCTACGAGTATTAACGATCAAACGGACGGTTGAAACTGCAGCTGTACTTTCGTCGCAGCAGGTAGCAATGTGTAGATGAGCATAAAGTTACCGAAGGTGAGCAACAGACTGGCTACACAAATGGGAATCAAAGTCTCATACGCCACCATTTTATTCTCCTAAATGCAAGCAAGCTAAGCATTTTATTCAAGTTTTGCAATATTTTTTGTTACATAAAACTTCAGAGATGGTAGTCACAGTACATGTTTACGATGCGTATGAAAATAATTGCAGAAATTTAAAATATTATTGCTGGTAACTACAAAATTCCAGTTTCAAATATTATGTGGGGTTAACTTTCTAGCTGGGGATACCTGTAACACGTTTTGTCCCTATTGTCAATAGAGGTATCATGTGAGGAATGTTGATGCGCTACTGTATTGACCCCAAAAAGAGAGGGAGGGGTAATAAGAAGGGGTCCTCATTTTGAGTCCGAATCAATTGGAGTCCGCATTCCTAATCAGAGTCCGCAAGCGAACAGAGTTCGTAAACCCTAATTAGAGTCCATAAATGTCAAATAACCCTAATTGTAGAGCATAAATGACTCCAGGACCAAATAACTTGAGTTCGAAACTTTAAAGCGTACTTAAATTTTGAAAGTACATTCCTAATTATAACATTGTATTATCACTCAAGCTGTTGACACAAGAGAAATAAAGGTTTTATTCAACGAATAATTGAGTACCGGATATATATCAGTAACGACGGACGGCGGAGCGTGGGTTAAAAATAAATAACAGTCTGTAACCGAATAACAAGGGGGGTACCCTCCGGAGAGGCCAAATAAATATCAGTCCCCCGTTTATTCGGGTCACTACAGTATTAAATTCCAGAAAATTTCAGTTGCCTGCTAAACTTACGTGATATTCACATATGATGCTCGAAATATTGTCTGTCAATATCATATTATGTCATGTTTTAAAGTGTCTGCAAGATTGTGGTAAACTAGCTTGAATGTCCATGATAAAATTTGAAATTTGAATTATTTGTACTGGGTAATATATTTAAAGAACATTGTCACTGGAAACACAAAAATAGAAGCTAATTCAACATTGGTTATCATTTAGTGTACATAATATACTGGCCCAAACACCCAACCAAAAGGGGAAAAGGGGGAGGACCTATCAAAATATTAGGTAACATTTTGCCTGGTTGTCAACCAATACCACATTCCAAAAACCGCATTTATCTGCTAGTATCAAGTGTAGACCATACCTGTTTGAAAGATGTATACACACGTAGTACAGAAGCTAGTTTCCGGGTATGCCGAGTGTCATACGATACTGACACACAAGTTAGTGTCATATGACATTAGCAGACGGGGTCGAAAGGTTTCAGTTAGGCTGTCGAGCATCTTGCTGAGCTATGGTATTATTACCAGCGTACTTTTGGTGCGAAAATTTTTATTTTGGTGGGAAAATTTAAATTTTGGCGAAAAAATTTAAATTTTGCTGGAAAAATTCAAAAATCGGCATGATGAAAATTTTGGCGCGAAACTTTAGATTTTAGCGAGAAAATTAAAGTTTGACGGGAAATTCAAGTTTCGGCAAAAATTAGAATTTCAGCGGTAAAATTCAAATT
This sequence comes from Enoplolaimus lenunculus, assembly GCA_030248215.1. Taxonomy (NCBI): domain Eukaryota; kingdom Metazoa; phylum Nematoda; class Enoplea; order Enoplida; family Thoracostomopsidae; genus Enoplolaimus; species Enoplolaimus lenunculus. The sequence goes on from JASANG010002266.1 coordinate 58,668, forward strand.
TCAGCGGAAAATTCAAATTTTGGTTGGTAATTTAAATTTGGCTGGAAAATTTTAATTATCATGTGATGTTTATAAAGCTGTCTGTCGAACGTCAAATATATTTGCACTAAACTTAGAACATAACATGATAATTACTATACGTCCTATAATATCATGTGACACAAGCACACGCGTACGTTTAGCTGATGCGGGATTCACGTCATAACCGGGGCAGCCGGTCGCTCTTTGCCCATGTTGATTCGACGTCACCGTTCAAATTCGAGCACTCATCGGGTGAACAGACAAACCTCGAATGGTGACATTTACTTATAAACCTTTTCTCTCAGATCAATGTGTGCAAGATCGGTATGTCACGTGATACTAAGGGTTACTTATGCGAATATCATATAATATTTCAAAATTACAACGAATATCATGTGATGGTATTAAGCGCGATAGTATAATCTTTTGGTGCTTGTAAATTAATTAAAAGTCGGACGGCAGAGGCACAGATGTGCTATAAAATACCAAACACACGCCTGGAAATTCGTCTCCGACAAAAAATCGCTTAGAAAAACAGTACCATAAATCAAAAAATTTAATTTCAAATTCGAGTATCTTATGATATTCAACAGGACAATTTGAGTGTGTTACCTCAAGTATGTAGACATTTCAAAATATATGAATATGATGTTCGCAGACAATACGTCAAACATCATATGACATTGAAGGACAAAAGACGAACTGCACATGATGATAGTAGACAAATACGTCGTTTGAATATGATACTGGGTCTATTAGCAGGCAAAATGTTATGGGTCATCCACCTTATAATTCGCGCGCTATGTAAAAATTGGTCCAACCCGGTAAGGATCTGTGTACAAATCGAGGCAGCAACTGGAGTCGGGACAAAAGGTAAAAAATTAAGCAAAATAGATATGTATATTAGTGTTTGTGTTGTTGCTATGTATGTTTGCGATGCTATATGAACACAGTGCAATATGTCTTTACGTCCTTGGTAGGGACTACCGGACTTTATAGTGGTCTCGTAATAGAGTGTTAAAACGACGTCGGGCCTTACTCAGACCCAGACATTTTTTGCAATAGCGCGTGCAGTATAACGTGGATGTTCCATTACCCAATAGGCTAATAGGGACAAAACATGTCCCAATCTGCCACAGTTTAAACATGAACCCCGCACGACTTCGGAGGTGGCGGGGTTTGTACATCAGTGTGAAATGATATTCATTCGCGCATCACGTTTTATAGCTGGGGCAGCGGGGAACACGTTGTGGCCCTATTACAATAGCGGTTGTCATTTTGTCTGCTTGTTGATCCGCTATCAATTTCAAAAAATTTAAATTTCAATTTTATCGATGCCAACACCGATGCCGATTTTTATCCACAAAATTTGCCCAAAACTATGCCGAATTTAATTTTAATGTGCGATACTAAAGAACAGATACAATTCTACACTACGTAACTCACTGTGAAGACTTAAACCGTAATTATAAATGTTTTACTTTAGTAAGAACAATATATTTCAGTTAATATTTTTCACTCAAACGCAAGAGATAACAATATTCCTGATAAGACGAACTGATATACACTAACAAGTAAGATTAGTTGCATTCAAATTTACTATGTGCAAAAATGTGTTGGCAAAGAATCAGCAATTTTTCTGTTGTGCCTATGCCGATACTCGTGAAAAGTGCCTATTAAAACCGATATCAATTAATCGGCAATTTCGATATTTATTGTAAAATTTCAACAAGCCAGTTTACCCTTTCTTCCACGCTAGTGAAGTTGTGCTACTTGCGATTAAGGGTAGCGAAATGCTTGTCGTACGGCTTCATTTGGTACCGTCTGTCACTGTCCGTCACCGTCCGTCACCATACAATATCGTAGGTGAGTAATTCACGTAGACGTCGTCGGGCGTCATCAAAAGTATAGCGCCACAATTACACGGATACTTTGTACTCACCGCAGTGCCGGTTGCTCATTGGTTTTTAAGGTTTTCGTGCCAAGTCGAATTTTAGTAGAAGACTTCTTGGTTAATCCACACGAAGAATATTCCAGCAATTTGGCAATCGGTTGTAGGTGAGAAGTTTTCTTGCCTGACTGAAAGTCAGTTTTCCAGCTAAATCTACACTGTACTTAGAATTTTTAATTGTAAGCTGTAATTTGCGAGTGAGAATATTTTACTTCATTTGATTTTTTAAGTACCGTGCAAGTTTTATTGTGAGAAACGTAGGGATTTCACTTGTTTTGGAAACCACGACCTTCGAAATGCATAACCCGGAGTGTCGACTATATTCATTTAATAGTTCTTTCTGTCTCAAAATGAGTTATAGCAACTTATATCATAGCTATTAGCATTAAACATTAATTAACCCACCGTTGGTTGAGATGATGCTTTACTCTGAATTGAGTTGATTCCAGGTAAGTTGATTAATTAACGTTTGTTGAGTTTATTCTTTACTCTGAGTTTAGTTAATCAAGTGTGAGTTGATTAATTAAATTTAGAGTAAGTTGAATCAACTTAGAATTCTGTGTTAAGCGGGTTGAACTTTTGAGTTATAATTAACTCAGTGTAATCGAACAATTTTAAACTAGAAATTAGTATATATTTACACTATTTATTCCTTTCTTGCAGTACACTACGATACAGATTATATCTGAAATTGTATAAATTCATGTGAGCCGGATGGTAATTTAGAAATGTCAAAATTTGTCTGTTTTCAGTTTTACACAGAACATTGTCGCCTGAAAAATTAGCCATTAAAATTTGTGTGAAACCGTAGTTGTGTACGTATAGAATTTAGGTAATACCGTTATCTGGTAACAAACAGGTCATTAAATTTAGAATTGGTAAACTAAAAGCATTTTTTTGAAATTATTATTCTTCTTCGACTAAATATTATTATTTAATAAACGTTATCTTGTTGAATTCAGGCTTAACATTTGTTACACTTGTGTATTTTGGTTTTAAAACACCTTAATTTTTGCTACGAACTGATAGCAAAAATAAATGCGTTTTAATTTGCAATGAAACGGGGTGCAGACAAATTGAAAACATTTATATAAATCTGTGAAATGTGAAATATTTACCAATTTAACCAGTGAAATCTTCGCGAAATTCAATTTTTGCGTATATTTTGCACCAGGTTGTATTTTGAATTAAAAATAAACCGTAAAAATGAAATTTTTGTTGGTTACATTTCTTGCCGCTGTTGTATTCTGCGTGGTATATGGTAAGTTCAAAGCTATCGTTAATTAGCTAGTGGGTTTGGCAGCAGGTCCTTCGAAGGCGCTAAGGACAAGGTAGGTACTGTCTGGACACAGTGTCTGACAATACGAGTTAATTCGAACAGACCTTGCATAATCGCTAAGCAAAGTTCCTTCGAACAAACTTTGTATTATGAAATAAGCTGAGTCCCTTCTGACAGACTCTGGACATAACAGTTGTCGTTTAAATATCGAGTTGACAATTTAACAAGGGTATGGACGGCAACGTCACCAAACATAGGTCGTTTAGAGGGAGTGCGAGTCTACACGGGATATGAGTGACATTTGTACATGTAATTTAGAAACAAGAAAACTACAAACTTAGGGGCTCGTATATGGGGACAATTTTTTACAGTAGCGTAGGTAGTATAACGTGGATGACCCATAAGGCTATGCGTTACGATTAGCCTACAATTAAGCCTGTAAACCACGCAGATAATCGGGGGTACGGTATTAAAACTAGAGGACCAGGCGAGTCCATCCCTTACTGGTCTTAGCCTGTAGGTACGATCTCTGAGTTTGTACGATGAAGCCCGCCGAACTCGCAATTCATTACTGAAGGCAGTTAAAACTGTATTAATTAAGTAAATTCAAGAACAAAACAATACAGAACATAAATACAAGTAACGAAATACAAGTAAAGAAATACCAGTAAAGAACCACTTAAACAGAAGCTAACTTAGAATTAGACTGATACGAGAATTAAGTCTAATTCTTGAGAAACACATTCGGAATTAAACTGCATCCTGTAATTCCTTAGAACACAACTGAGCTGAATTAAGAGAAAAACAACAGTTCAAATGAACTCTCAAAAACCAGTTATTCTGGTTTTAATATCTTCTTTATTTCTTGTGAAATCTCTGATAACTAGTTGATTTCCTCTTTAATTTCAATTAATTACGATTTTCCTCTTGAGAGGAAACTGGTTATTTCCGGAGTATCTTTATTATCTCCAGAGAATCCGGAAAAGCCAATGCATAAATCCGGATAACGGGTATGTCATTTGTGTCATAACCTTAAATGACATAGCCGACGATTCTAACAGATGACTTTAAAGATTATTTCATATCGACCGGGGAGGGAGCAGCGGCAGGGACCGCTCACAAAGCCTGGGCCTTGGTTAAGCGTACGCAAAAAAATAGTGTAAAGTTAAAGCTGGGTCAGTCCTTTCTAAAAATGTTTAAGCGCAAATATAATTTAACCTCTCGTCACTTTGACAGTTGATTCCGCGCCCAAAGCTTGTATACATTTTTCGAATTGGTAATTGTTACGGTGTATAAGTGTTGATTTCAGTAAAATATGGCTACAACCGAATTTAGGGAATTTCAGTAGAAACGGTTCATATCAACGAAAGTAAAAAATTTGCAAATAAATAGTTTTCTGCTCAATTCACGTTCAGCATCTCAGTTTGTTTCAAAATTTACAAAAAAAATCATATGATACTGACAGACAGTGTAGGAAATTTGAAACACAAAACCGGACCGATACATGATGGTAGCAGACAACTACTGTTTTGGAATATGTTACCCAATAAGTAGAATTTGGCAAAACAGACCTGATCTGCCCCGTTTGTAATATGAACCTCACATAAACATATTCCTAAGCCTAACGTAAGGATGAGCCTACAATTAAGCGTAGGTCTTGCCTAAGCCTAATTAAAAATAGTCTAAAACTAAAGCTGTGCCAGTGTTTTCTGTCAATATTTTTAGCTCAACTCACCTCCAGTATCTGAATTTGGTTCAAAATTTACAGTCAATATAATCGTAGCTATTTAAATATGGCTCCAGATCTTCACTGTGAAATATTTAATGGTTTAAGTTTTAAGCTTCTAGCTTATGTAATTAACTTTTTAATTTTAAATTGACAAATGTTTTATCTTAGGGCGTTGGAATACCTCATTTATCGTTTAACTTAATTGAATAGTCATTGTTTTAATTTTCAAAAACTATATTTTTATACTTTTAAACTTTTCACTCCGTTTTTATTCAATTAAGTCAGAAAAATAACTATTAATAGGATTGTATTTTTTCAGTTGTTTTTTCCAAATTGGCGACCTCAACATTATTTCAATGACAAAATTTTGCTTTGTTTCCGGGTTCAGCATTATTTGCGGACCTTTGGTAGGGATACGTGTGCATTTTTACGCCCAATTCAGCAATTTGGGTTTCGGTGTTTGTAAGAGTTCTTGTCTTGAAATGCAAACCGTTTTGTTTATTTATTCCTTAATTTTTGATGTATTCGGTTTTAGGCGACATTGAAGAATGTGTCAAAAATTGCACAGGGGATTTCATGGACGCAATTCAATCGTTTGAAATAGGAACGATTTGCATTGGATTTCATACGTATGAATACTGTATTAAAGACTGTCCCCAGGGCGAACAACTTTGGGAGCTTGCAAAAGAACGCGATCCAACAAGCTTTTATGAATTGTCTCAAAGTTGTGGAGCGTATTAAATAAAAATGAGATGATTGTCGCATATTTATTCACAGTGTTGACTCATTGGTTGCCGAATGAAATTAAATACAACAAAATATTTGGCGGATGTCCAAATTTGCGATCATCGCTAGCCAATTACAACAGAATTCTTTTATATATACCTAAATTATCAGAAACTTAAAGATATCGTCATTGCACGGTTGCAAAAGCTATTTAACTAAATATAAAACGTTGATGCGTTTTAAGTGTAGATTCCGTTCAAGTTTGTGTTTACTGCGTGTAACTGCTGATTCGAGACAGAAGTTCTATCAGCTATCCATGTGACACAGCCATAATTAAAAAACTGTCAAGAAGATTGTAAAGCTTGCGACGAGTAATCAAAAATTTGATTGTCTACACAGTGATTTTTAGGGACGTCCCGGTATCTGGTGGGTCTGTAAAAGAGTAGGCTTACAATCTAGACTACATTTTTTGCTTAGGTTTTGGCTTAGGCTTAGGATTAGGAATACTCTTAATCTACAGTTCATATGACAGGTAAACCCGTAAAAATTCCGCAGACGAGCGTTTTTATGAAAACTGATTTTCATCATGACCTATGTGAACAATGCTATAATAAATATTTTAGTCCCAAAACTTTAATGCTGCAAAAGCGTTTTGTTTTATTTTATGTTAACCATGCGACTTTATTTTTAATCTACTGATACGATTAGCAAACACTATTTTGGTATTACTGGACCCTTTCTGAGAGCACTTGCATGTTAAGTTTACATTACTCCTTCGAGACTCTAAACCTGACCTTTGCTGCGGTCTCCAGGTTGTGAACCTATGAGTAACGATCAACGGATGCTCGAAACTGCAGTCGTACCCTGGGCACAGTGGCTATCAAGGTGCTGTTGTACATAAAGTTACCGGAAGCAGAGCAACCAACTTGAAGGGCTGCACAAATGGGCATCATTTGTTTATGCACCACCGTTCTATTCTTATAAATACAAACGGGCTTAGAATGCGAGTACTCGAGAAGCATATAGTTACATGCTGTTAGTGCTTATCCAAGTTTTTTAATGATTCTTGTTGCATAACTTCAAACACAGCAGTGCCAGTACGTCTTTACCTTGCGAATGAAAAATAACTGCAGAAATTTAAAATATTGTTGCTGCTCGCTACATAATTCTAGTTAATATTATAAAATATAATTGTTCCTTTGTATGTACAATATGTATGCCATGCCTTTGAAGATTACTGAATGTGGCGGTGGATAGGTTCTACTACTGGTGTGTTCTTTGCAACGGTTGTCTTCCTAAACGGCTTTAAACGTAGCAATATTAAACTGTTGCAATTTAAGCGTATACAAACGTTTGGACATGTTCGTTATGAATTTTAAACATTTAAGCAGTGGTGTCGAAATAATGCATCGTCCACTTTATAACGCGTACGCTGTGTGGATTTTAGCATCGTCAATTGACGTCTACTTTTGCTATTGACAGAACAGTAGATGGCAAGTGTATTTCAGAAAAATTTATCGTTAAAATTATTAATTCAATTTACAGCTGCGGTCATGCAAAAAACAGTAGTTGTAAACAGTGCGTTTTGTTTATGAAGGATTGGCTCTACTAAAGCTAACTGCGAAACAGCAAATGCCAATTGCTTTGATATGAAAATCCCCTAACCGTTCCAGGTGAACTAGAAGCTGTAAGTACTATTCATATAAACGGACAGCTTAATGTCAATGGCACTAATTTCATAAACAGTAGCTGTCAATTGCGCTACTTTCATAGATAGTAGCTGTCAATTGCGCTACTTACGTAGACAGTAGCTGTCAATTGCCCTAGTTTCGCAGACAGTAGCTGTCTTGTGAACCAGCACACAGCGAGAAACAAATATATATGTTGAATAAGGTGTCACATATGCCCATACCGGTATTGGCATGAGGGCCGGCACGTGTATAGAATAAGGCCGGAACGTTTTCCTGTGGACTATTTTATATGCTTTAAACTTTTTGCTTATTCTAGGTTCAGATTTAAGGTTTGGTTTTAAACAGGCTTATCTTTATGCTTGAACTAGGCTGAGGCTTAGGTATAGGCTCATACTTTATGCTTAGAAATGTGGAATAGGCTTCAAATTTTTGCATTGAAATTGATTTCAGTAGCGTTGACGCTTGCGGTACATTTTATATATAGAGTAGTTGTATATGGAACGGCAAAATTTAACAGTAGATGCTTTCCGATAAACTACCGTGAAGCCCTAGTTGTAAATTGCATTGAACACATAATCATTATCTACATTTACCGTCTAAAATACAAATACTGAGATGGCAGTTGTTGAGCAGACGGCTTTGCAAATACCGCAAGTGTAGTTACTTCGGTTTATGAGATACCCCATTTACAGATACTATCATAAATTTTAAGCTGGAAATATTCAGAAATAAGATTTTTGAATGTTAAAATTGTATCGACAGCTTCTATTAAAACAAGCAATCAGATGCCGTCAACGAACCAAATATGAGGAATCATACGACGGCTAGCGTCAATTGACGATGCAAAAATCCACACAGCGTACGCGTTATAAAGTGGACGATGCATAAGTATTCATTAATAAGTTTTTTAAAAAAATCGTAAGGTATAGAACTCTCACGTCTGTGTTTAGTGTTATTCAGGTTGTGATAGTTAACAGGCGGTATCCAGGGTCGTCCGACCCAGGATACTTGTTCCTAACCATTTTATGTTTTTTTATAGTTTTCTCCTTGTCTTATTACCGGGGTGCAACCGGATATCCGGCTCCGGCAAAAAATCGGAATCCAGCTCCGGCAAAAAAATCGGAATCCAGCTCCGGCTCCGGTATTTTTTCTTGCCGAATATTTGTTTCAAATATGTTATTAAAGTTGTGTTTGCTAGTTATTATATCGAGCACTTAGCAATTGTTTAACGTTTGTTGTACCTACCTTAAATTCTAATGCCATATATTATATCGAAGTTCAATCAGTTCACACGCTGTTCAGTTTTTTACATACCATTAGCCGTTTAGCCTTAAGAATATCGTAGAACATGTCGGCAAAGTTTGCTTGCCTAGTGCGGGGTTCACGTTATAACCGGGGCGGCTTTGGACATGGTTTGTCCCTATCAGACTATTGGGTATAATTTTGTTTGCTTATAGAACCCATATCATATTCAAAAAGTCGCATGACTGCAATCATCAAGTGTAGATAGCCTTTTGTACTCCAATATCATATAATATTCGTCGTTTTGTCTGCGACTATCATAGATATATTTTCAAATCTCTGCACAGTTGAGGTAACATACCCACATTGTTCTGTTGAATATTATATGATACTAGAATGACTTATCTGCATGCATATCTATTAGTTAGAACTCAAGTAACTGAAACTACATTCACGGCGGAAACCAGTTTTATATTTGCTTCAATTTTAAGGCGATTATTTCAATTGAGAACAAGTGTAACTTCCCATTCGGAAATTTTTTCTCACAACGTAGCTCACATTCCAAAATTCTGGCTAGGACTCTCTCTGGTTGCATGCCGGCCACTTTGTGCTTTACGTTGCAGTTATAACGTGAAGATAAGTCAAAACTAAACCTAAGCGAAACAATAGCCTTATATCCTAAGCTACATACACCACTATTTTATAGTATATTACAAAAACTGGATGCCTCTGCCGTAAAAGTAAGACGGGCCAAACAAGTATTGCAACGGAACGCAACGTTACATAAACAGAATAATGGAATAGGTTCATTGTTAACGTGTTAAGCTTTGTCTCGAAAACACTTATAATATAGGCCACGAAAGGAAGAATTGAGAGTTACGTTCTGATATCTGAATGCTACTTGGATACTTTGATTGCTTGAATTTCAATTATTTGTGGAAATATGTAATTAAAAAATGTATGTGTTTGCGGTAAGTTTTGAGTGATAGGCTATTTTACGAAAAAACCCATAATTAGTGCGCTCAACCAGTAATTCAAACATTAATATGATTTAATAAACCAGAATACAAACTATAAACTTATAAAAGAATATGAGATGACATGAACAATCGAATTAACTGTCCGGCTCCGGCCGGATATTAGATTATCCGGCTCAGGCTCCGTCAGTTTTTGGTATTCGGTCGCAACCTGCTTATTACCTAGACTATTCCAAAACATTTCGAAAACTCATACCTAAAAATTTCATTTTAAATAATTTTATTTTGAAAAAAAGCAAAAAAATTACCTCAAGTTTGATGTTGCTCTGGTTGAAGGCATTTTAAAATTTCGTACTTTCTCCAAAATGAATACTTTACCACTGGTTGGTTTCACCAGTCTTTTTCTATTCACCGAAGTTATGGTCAACTACAACCTTAAACTGTATCCTGAAATAGTAAGCAGTTAAGTAATCAGTGCATATATATTTCACGCTACGTTGCCGTTGAATATCGCTATTAAAAGAAAATATAAATTTTGAAACCAGATCTGGTTGCAAAGCTTTACGGTAACAGAATTATCTCTCAGAGCCATGAAAAATGTGACCAATGTTACTTTTAAAAACGTAATCCGATTACTGTATTTATTCTGACAAAAACAACTTCTAATTTCGACGTGGCATCGGTTCACTCTCTCAGCAAGTTTTATTAAGCTTATAGAAGTACTAATGTTTAGCATACTCAAATGCAACTCGAAGCATCGTTTAACTCCACTTGCCAAGATGAAGTGTAAAGCACGGTGGTTAGATGATATTGAAAAAGAAATGGTGACCTTCACATGATGATAACAGACAAATACGACAATTTAAATATTGTATGTGTTTATAAGTAGACAAAATGTTACCCAATAGTGTAATAGGGGCAAAATATGCACTGAATCTGCTCCGGTTTTAACGTGAGCCCCGCATAAACCTGACAGAAATTAAGTTTATTAACAATTTCCGTCAAGATACTGTATTTTAAAGCTTTTACGCAATTTAAACGATTAATCTTGTTTTTAAAATAAAATGCTCTGGTCAAAACAAAATACTTTAGATTTTTGAGTCGTTTTAAAACTTAAATTTACTAAACAACTGAGATTTGAGGCAAAAACTTTTTAGTGGATGTTCAACAAATCAAAAAGTCAGAAATCGTCGGAAAAAATTTCTTGTCTTTTCGGTAAATTTGTTTCTCTTGATATGTTTTTGTAAAAATTCCAAAAATTATTGTGAACTTCCAAGAAGCCAGTTAACCGTTCTGTTCGCGAGCATCTAAGCCCAGCGCGAGGTGGTAATGGTAACTCGGAGTCGTACGGGAGCGAGCCACTGCCTAATTGTTTAGCAAAATGGGGCTACTTACTATTTACACGGATTACTGTTTACTTATATACACCGATTCCTGTTGCTCATTGATTTTAAGCTTTGTACACGAAGTCGTATATGGTAGAATACTTGATGGCAAGTCTGCACAGGCAAAATTCCGAGTATTTATGAGCCGTTGTAGGCGAGAAATTTTCTTACCTGACTAATTTACTTTTTAGCTAAAATTGGCGGATAAGCGGAATTTTGTGAGCAAATTTCCTGTAATTTAAAAAAACTACGAAGCGCCTTTACTGGTAGCCAAGAAGACTGTTGGTGAAACTTTGCTGTTGGACAACAGAACCAAGCCGACTTAGGTACTTGGTTGGTGTGTGTATAGTGCGTGCACATACGACTTTGGTCCATAAAGAAGCCGTATTTATTCAATAACGTAATTATTTCGGGAAGAGTTGCGCTATTTAATTTTTCACTATCAACAATTGCTTCGTATGTCTTCTGACTTTAAATGGAAACCGGTAATTATCGCAAACTGTATTTCAGTGGAGTTTGAAATATATCATTGTTGAACTTCCTGGTCTAAAAGTCTGAAATTAGGTTGGTGTGATCATTTAAAGGGAGTCGATGGCTACTGTTTGGGTATCGTGTACGTATTATATTTTAGTCGCGTGAATATTGACATATATTAAGCGATTATTCGTGCGCACAATGCAAGCTTTATTGAAAGCATTAGAGGCTTTGCGCTCGCTTTGATAATGACAAGGTTTGGGAGACTTCCCCGAATTGCCGCTTGGATGCCTTTAGTTCGTTAATACGCAATGAGTTATAGCAAGTTCATTAAATTTGAGTTAATGCAACTAAATATTAAGCCACCGGTGGTTAAATTGATTATTTGCTCCGAGTTGAGTAAATTCCGGTTGAGTTGATTAATTAAATCCGGAATGAGTTGAATTAACTTACAGTTCTATGCTAAATGGATTCAGCTTTAGGGTTGAAATGAACTCAGTGGAATATCGTAAATACAAAATTGATTCATGTTTTGAACAATTTTAAACTAAAAACTGGTATATTATATAGTTACTGTTTTTAATTCTTCATAGCAGCACAATATGATAAAGATATATAGCTGAAACGTGTGAATTCACTATAAGCGAGGGTTGAAATTAAGAAAATTTTGCCAAAGTTCGATCCACCTTCAAATTTACACGAAAACACGCTACATGAAGAATTAGACACAAAAATTTGTGTGAAATAATTATTGTCTACGTATAGAATTAATATTCTTGCGTTATCTTAGTAGAAACAGGCAAAATGCCAGTTGGTTTCAAAATAAACGCATCAAATTGCAATCAAAATTCCGAATATTTTAAATTAAAGCAGTTTGCAGAAATTATTCTTCCGAACAAATATTATTATTCAATAAAATTTATCAGGTTAAATTCAGGCTCGAAATTAGTCACATGTACTTATTTTGGTTTCAAAACAATTTGAATTTCAGCTACAAACTGATAGTGAAAATTAATGTCCGCTATTTTAAAATACTAAATCGTCGTGATCCAAAATAAGAACAGGTATATAAACCTGTGAAATATTTACCAGCTTAACCAGTGTGTTTCAGTTGTCAAATTTTCGCGAAATTTAATTTGTGCGTATATTTTGCTCCAGCCGTAATTTGGTTTAAAAATAAACCGTAAAATATGAGATTTTTGTTGGTTGCATTTCTTGCCGCTGTAGTATTCTGCGTTGTATACGGTAAGTTCAAAATTTATGGTTAACATATTTAAGCATTTTAGCAAACTCAAACGAGCTTCACGTTATAACTGGGGCAGCCCGAACACGTTTTGTCGCATGTTGATTCGCCGATGACATAAAATGTTGCGATCTAATAGCCGGTATTACGACAAAATCTGAATGTAACATGATATTGGCGTAAAAATCGCTGATCTCAAGCGGTCATCGTATACAAATTGCCATGTGTCATATGATACCATGGAGCATCCACGTTATAACGCTCGCGAAAGAGTAAAAAATTGTCCTGTCCCTCCGAGGATCAACGTTGTGTGAACAGAGTGGGCTAAGACAGTAGGTCTTATGCGAATAACTTATCCTTACAGAGTACCGACAATATACATATCCAGTTTGGAAGCTTATATTTGTCTTAACCTTACGGCAATAACATGTTTTTGTCCCTATGCCATATGCACAATGTACAAATTTACTGAGTCCCTCCGAAAGGACTATTCAAACAAAACTGTGTGCGTGTATATACGCACACTTCACACATTTCAAATAAAACGCTATAACAATATCTGCATTACTGCACATACCTTAAAATGTCCATACAGCCCAAAAAACGCCATGTGTTTTGTCCGAGTCCCTTACGACAGACTGCGGACAAACACCACTATCTAAGTACACCATTATTTATGACCAGACACTCTAGCTACAATTGTAAAACGTACTCTCTTTGTAGGGGTAAACTGGTCATTTTTTGCATCTGCGCAAGCGTTATAACGTGGATGCTCCACCACAGGACATTTATGCGAATATCACATGATATTCCAAAGTTCAACTAAATATCATGTGATGCTATGCAGGACAATATAATGCGGGGTTCACGTTATAAATGGTGCAGCTGGGCCACGTTTTGTCACGTGGTATATATTGGGTAACATTTTGTCTGCGACGTAACCCAAATGATATTCAAAAAACAGTGGTTGTCTGCTAACATCACGTATCGGTCACGTTTTGTCTTTCAATATCATGATATTCCCTACGTTGTCTGTCAATATCATATGATCATTTTGAAAATGTCTACTGAGTCAGCTGTATAACTAGGTTTGGAATATCATATGATACTAATCGACATGTAATTGGCGGGAAATTCAAATTTTGGTGGGAAATTCAAATTTTGGCGGGAAATTCAAATTTTTGGCGGGAAATTCAAATTTTGGCGGGAAAATTCAAATTTTGGCGCAAATTCAAATTTAGACAGGAAAATTCAAAATTTGGCGGGAAATTCACATTTTGGCGGGAAATTCAATTTTTGGCGGGAAAATTCAAATTTTGGTGGAAAATTCAAATTTTGGCGGGAAATTCAAATTCAGGTGGGAAAATTCACATTTTGGCGGGAAATTCAAATTTTGGCGGGAAATTCAAATTTTTGGCGGGAAATTCAAATTTTGGCGGGAAAATTCAAATTTTGGCGCAAATTCAAATTTAGACAGGAAAATTCAAATTTTGGTGGAAAATTCAAATTTTGGCGGGAAATTCAAATTCAGGTGGGAAAATTCAAATTTTGGCGGGAAATTTAAATTTTGGCGAGAAATTCAAATTTTGGCGCAAAAATTCAAAATTTGGCGGGAAAATTCAAATTTTGGCAGAAAAATTCGAATTTGGGAGGGAATATTCAAAAGTTTAGCGGATTGTATACGTCTTAAACAACATAATGGAATATCATATGATACTCCAAATCCGTCTTTGAATATCATATCATATATGCTGTTAATTTGGAATATCATATGATATTCAACAATATGTCTGATTATGTCACGTGACATTCCAACACTTGTATGCTGAGATAACATGAATACCTGTGCATTGTATAGCAATAGCACATGTTACTCGACTTTTTCTTGTCCGTATCATATGATGGTAACAAAAATTCATGTTGAAGTCGAATCAACATGTGACAAAACGTGACCCGACTGCCCAGTTATAACGTGAACCACGCGTAATATGTGCTCACTAAATAAAATACTAAAACGTTAGATTCATGTTTCATTAAATAATTTCGAATACTGAATTAGCTTCTATATTCCTGTTTCTGGCGAAACGTTTCTTAAAAAATACTCCTAAAGCACAATCAAATGATATTGAATGACAAACAGTAAAGGTCATATCAGGATAGCAAACATTTCAATTTTTTTTAATTTGATAGCGGATCAACGAGCAGACAAAATGTTACCTGCTATTGTAATAGGAACAAAACGTGTTCTCGGCTGCCCCAGTTATAACAATTTATAAAACTACTTAATACAAAATATGCCTTGGTCCCAGAGGCATCAAAAGTCAGTCGAGAGTATAAACGGGCACCTTTACATC
Organism: Enoplolaimus lenunculus; assembly: GCA_030248215.1. NCBI lineage: Eukaryota > Metazoa > Nematoda > Enoplea > Enoplida > Thoracostomopsidae > Enoplolaimus > Enoplolaimus lenunculus. The sequence continues at coordinate 73,740 of JASANG010002266.1, forward strand.
AGTATCTGAAAAGAAATGTGTACCCGGCAGGGTGCAACTTTAATTCCGGTTCCGGTAGGGAAATCCGCTATTTTTCACTATCCGGTTCCGATGATATACCCGGAATTTTTTCACCAGAACTTTCCGGTATTTTCTGTATTGAAAATTTCCTCATTCAAAATTTAAGAAAAATTCCTCATTCAAAATTTAAGAAAAATTTGACATATTATTCTAACTTATTTTTCTAAAACTGTCAGAGCGTGTATTGCCTAAATTTTCAATTTGTGCCATAATAAATGCACAATTTATCATGCGTTTCCAGCTACTGCATTTGTTTCAGGATTTTGGCATTCTGTATATTGTGTGTTTGCACCATTAAAAGCGATCAAATACCGTTAAAAGTAAATTTTCCTATAACGAGTATTTTTTGTTTTCCGATTCCGGCTCTGGTTCCAGTTCCGGTATTTTTGATTTTGTCGATTCCGGTACTTTTACGGTTGCACACTGGTATCCGGATATTCGTATATATCCGGATGTCCGAAATGCATTTGTGCAACGAAGATGTACAATAATTTTGCAATTTTTCACCAACATGGAACATCGAGGTGTTAATTAGCTAAATGTTCTGGTATATGTATAGAATATTTCCATAACAGTAGTATAAGCATATATGCTCCTGAGCTTAAATGCCTAAAGCGTAGCCCAAGCCAGATCCTAGTGTAGTGACCCGAATAAGAGGGGGACTGATATTTATTTGGCATCTCCAGAGGGTACCTCCCTTGTTATTAGGTTATGGAATGTTATTTATTTTCAACTAGCCCTTCGCCACCCTTCGTTAGGTACTGATATATATCCGGTACTGCAACCATCCCTTTAATTAAACGTTTATTTGTCTAGCATCAATAGCTTGAGCGATCATGCAAGATTATTCTTTAGAATGTATATACTTTCAAATTTTAAGTACGGCTTAAAGATGCGAACTCTATTTTATTTGGTCCTGGAGTCATTTATGCACTACACTTAGGAATAACTGACCTTCATGGACTCTAATTAAGTTGTATTCGGGTCATTACAGTAAGCCTAAGCCTAAGGAAAATTTTAGTCTAAGGCAAGCTACTCTATTGCAGTATCGCGACCTCCAAAAAGGTCTAAACATAGGCCTCTGCTCTAAATTTAATTTAACAGAAAATGTTTTCAATTTTTTATTTGAGCGAGTTTCTCAAGTGTAGAGGGATAAAATGCGCCAATTTCGCAACAAAGGGGCTAAGCCCCCTGTTTTCTTTTGCCTTTGGATCCGACATGCTCACGCCCGAACTTAGAGTATACAGCTTAACTTTTCCCAGGATATTTGAATTTCACAAGGAAAATTGGCGTGTGATCTGTGATACTGCTAGTTTGGGAAATTGGGATATTACCGGGGGAAATTTGATTCTGGCAAATTGGGACATTACCCGGGATATAGCGGTTTTTGGGAAATTCTGATATTGACATTATTATTGGAAGGCAGCAAAAAAATAACAGCTGTTTCATGCACTAGATAATTTGAAAACTATTGAGCTAGCACTAGTGAATCCCGAGCGGGGACGTACACACCCGTCAGAAAATTTATAGTGATAAAATTGTAATTTCTAGACGTCACAATTAATTCCCCTAAGGAAATTGTTTGTAAAAAATACAATTTCCCCCTCAGAATCTATTGTTATAAAATGACAAGGTCCCTACCTTCAAATTTTGCGTTTTATAACATTTGCCAGCCCGCCCCCCATCAGAATTTTTGGATCGGCCTGCAAGCTGGCATGTCTTTTCTCACAAGTTATTCTTAAAACGTTCGAAAAATGGCGGGGTATTTTAGCAGAGTTATTCTCGCGCCAAAATTAGAATTTACTGAAAAAATTAAATTTCCCGCTTAGTTTTTGGTTTTTCCAGCTAAAATTAGAATTTTTCAGCCAAATTTTGATATTTCCGCAAAATTTGAATATCTTGCCAAAATTTGAACTTCCGCCATAATTTAATGTGCCGCCAAAATGTAAAATTTTCCGCCAAGTGTGAATTTTCCCGCCAAAAGTAGAATTTCCTTCCAAAACTTGAATTTTAAGATAAAATTTGAATCTCCCGCCAAAATTTAAATTTCCAGCCAATATTTAAAATTTCTCTCCAAAATGTAAATTTTTCCGCCAAAAATTGAATTTTTCTGCAAAAAGTTGAATTTTTATGCCAAAATTTGAATTTTAAGACGAAATTCAAAATTTTCAGCCAAAATTGAAATTTCCCGCTAAAATTTGAATTTTCTCGCCAAAAGTTGTACACTGTAAATTTCAGTGAGTTGATTTTAACTCAGAATGAGTTGAATCACTCAGTATGAGTTAGGACTATCAGAACTCAGAATTTTGAGTTGATTGAATTCATTCTGAGTTAATTAACCAACCCGCCCAGAGTCAATTCAACTCAGCTTGAGAATGAAATCAACTCAGAGTGAGTTTATGTTTACTGATATTAATTCAGAAATAACCAACTCGCTAGCTGAATTGATTAATCAACTCATTGAAATTTACAGTGTATTCTCCAGCAAACTTGATATTTTTTCGCCAAAGTATAAATTTGCGCTCCAAAATTTTAAAAATTAAGAAAATTTTAAAGTCTACAATTCCCAAACATTGACAGTATAATTCGCAGTGTACTACAGTGACCCGGTTAAGTGGAAGGACATGGATTTGGCCTCTCCAAAGCATAAATGCAATAAACACGATGCTTAACAGGTATTCATTTCACGTCAATCAAAGCATAACACAGTAAAGCTACAATTGAAGGCGACAGCAATTGTTTTTTTTCGTGAGGTTACGGCGTAATGGGTGATTAAACCTATCACCTTGTTATTAGGGACCAAATGGTCACATTTATGCAGCAAAATCAAGAAAAAATTGAAAATTATGCCAGATTCCTATGTGAAAAAAGCAGCATGTATAAACTTGGTGTATGGGCTACAGACGCAGAGTAGTGTTCTGCACCAGCCAGGAACCGGCCATTGGCTGGCCGGCGTTCGGCCAGCCAGAGCTATTGGCCGACCAGTAATTGCTTATCAGAGAAAAAGCCGAAAAAATCTTAACATCATAAAGTATTTTTAGATTTCGATTCCAAAACTTTTAGCTGCAATCTGACATTTTGCGTACTCTTTATCATCATGGTCAATGTTAAGATTAAATCACTGATTGAAATTACTTTGGTTGCAGTTGTATTCTAGACAACTCATGGTGGTATAATGCGCTTCAGATGATCTGGGTTCCATTGCCTTTTACAAAAATATAGTGAAATCTTTCAGAGAGTATAGATAAATATTTTTTTGACAATAATAAAGGAAATAATAATGGAATCGGATTAAATCATCTTAGATTTTCTCACCAATTAAGCAGCATTTCGAAAAGTAAAAAGTTTAGTTAGATTCAATATAAATGATGTTTGGTTAAGTTTTGTTTGTTTGTCACAACTACGAGTTGTGCGTACAGTTTCACAATTGGTGAAGGAGTCATTGCCGCAAAATTTCAAAAATATATACCTAAAACCCCTATGGCTACGCTCTTGTTTATTGTATATATAGCAAATTTATACATAAAACGCTGGCGTGTTTTGAGGTTGAACGTTTCGTCGTAATTGCATGATGGGAGAGTGATCGGCAACGTTTTGCATAGATGTTGTTGAACATAAAATATTAAAATAAGCTGTCTTCTGTTAAACATATGGAATACTACTGAACTTGTTCTTTAGTTTAATGTATATTTCGCAACGACACCGTTTCTTATTGAATTACTGAGCATAAAATGTTTGGTGTTCAATCTGTTAGAAACGTTACGATATAGGTATACCATAAAAATGTTTGATTTTTAAAATTTTGTATATTGGCCGGCTGCCTATGACCGGCCTGTCCGCGCCTGGCCAGGTAACACGGTGCAACTGTAGGTGAAAAATACCGTAGCCAAAAGTCAATGAAACTTGCCGGAGTCGGACTTGAAGCCGGAGGTGATGCGAAATTAGGTAGTAAAAATGGTTAGCTGTTGTACCCTGCTACACTGCAAAAAAATGGTGAGTCAAATTGACTCTCTCCGAAATAGGCTTTCCTGACTACACAAAATGAGTCAATATTTGACTTTGCCTGAGTCGAATTCGACTCCATTTGACTCTGGCAGAGTCGAGTGTTGACTCAGTTTGTGTAGTCAGGAAAAGCCTATTTCAGAGAGAGTCAAATTGACTCACCATTCTTTGCAGTGTAGCTAAAACTTTCGCTTCGTTTTTGTTCTATTAAATCAGAAACATGATGATTTGCTATTACAATCGTATTTTTTTCAAAATCGGACAGCTCAAAATCATTTGAACAAAATTTTGATTTCCTCCGGTTCCAGGAATTTTTGCTGACTTCGGTCGGATGCATTTTCCTCACGTCCGGTTGAGCACTTTGGTTTCGCTGTTTGCACCAGGTTTTCAAACGTAAAATATTTTATTCTAATTTTTGATGTATTTGGTTTAGGCGACGTTGAAGAATGTGTTAAAGATTGCACACGAGATTTCATGGACGCAATTAAATCGTTTGAAGTTGCAACGATGTGCTCTGGATTTCATACATACGAAAGTTGTATCAAAGGCTGCCCGCAGGGCGAACAAGTTTGGCAGCTTGCAAAAGAACGCGATCCAGCAAGCTTTTCGAAACTGTCACAAGATTGTCGGGCGTATTAAATAAAAATTTGTACAAAATTTGAAATGATTTTCACATATTTATACGCAATGCTGTCTCGTTGGTTGCTGAATAAAACGAAATAGAAAAACATTTTACGTAAACTTCAGTTTTCTGGTGTGCTTATAAGGCCATGTCTATTCTGGAGCGTCTTGTGTTGTGACGGTCAACTAAGTAGACTTAACCATCAGACTAATTTTCGCTTTTAAGCTTATTACAGATACGCTGCAATTGTTCGATATGAAATAAAAAATTACCAAATCCAAAGATTTCGGTGCATCTGCTATCTCTTCTTTCAAATTTTAAAAAGTGGCAAGAAAACGAAACATACGTCTTTAAAAAATACAGTTCAATATTTGTTTTCGGTTTCCGTTTTGTTCGCCATCCATTTTCGTTATTTTAACTATCCGTTTACACACTGATATCAGGGAGGCGCCGAATCCACGATTTAACCGAATCCGAAACCAATGCTAATTAAATTTAACATGTATAATTTGTTTCAAAATAGCAATACAATGCCAGCCGCATAACTATTAAACGTTATTATATTTCGCGCCCGACCACAGTTGTAAGATTTGTGACTGAAACAAAAGTACTGATTTAAGTATATATAAATAAGTCAGTTAAACTTTTTGTTTAAAAATGAAAAAACATATTGCCGAACGTTGTTGGATTCGGGTTTTTCATATCCAAACTAGACTATGTAACCTTTCTTCACTCAAAGTGTTTTAACAATATTTTAATAGTAATCACTAAAAAACCTCAACCATACACACAAAATAAATTGTCTTGCAACGTTTCTATATTGAACTCAATTCTAAGATTTGTGACCTGAAACAAAAAATAAGTTGTTTGAAATTTTTGTTTAAAGCTTAAAAACATATTGCAGAACAATCCTGAATTCGGCTTTTTCACAACCGAATGCGAACTGTAATTTTTTTGCCGAATTCGAAACTTTATTGCCGCCCAGCTTCATCAATGTTCTTTTCAATTTAATCATAAATGGCTGAATTTCACGAACGAGAGCGGTTCGTTTTAATTAATTCCTTTTAAACACAAAGGTAAGAGATCAAGTTTAATCTGACGAATTGCTATACGCCAGCAAGAGATATTGAAAACATTCCAACTCATTGCCGAGTGTCAAAGTATTGGCAAAGAATCGATATTTTTTTTGCAATTACGAAAGCGACACCCATAAAAAATGTCGATTATTGGCAATAACGTTGCGGATTAATCGGGACATTCCTATTGAAACAATTCCGCTAAATTCAAACGGCACATAGTTTTCTGTATGTGCACACATAATGGTTAGCAACAACCGCTCTGCTGTGTAACTAAATTGGCCAAAGCCTCTGAGTTTGCAATTAAACTTTATACAAATACATCAAACAAAATAGTGCGACAGAAGCATCAAACGCGCAATCCAAGTTTAACTTTTTCTTTCATCTTCTTTTTCACAGTGTCCAGGTTGCGTTCCCTCCATTCACTTTTTCGCAGCTTTATTGGTCTATTTCCAACGTATTTACCTAAAACAAAAGAAGATTATTAGTTGTTAGCATCATCCAATTTACCGAACAGAGCCGAAACAGTATTACAAGGTAAGTGTGTGAATGGATAAAAAGCGGAAAAAATATATACGTATATATCAAGGTGCAACCGGAATTACAATTTACCGAATCTGAAATTTGAAAAAATTACCATAAACGAAACCGAAAAATGAAAAATACATGGCACAGAAAAATTCAATTAAACTTTCTTTATTCCAATATTATGCAATATTATTGGAGAAATAACCCTAGCTGGAGATAGATATTAATTTTATCTTCTGTATTTTAGATTTTCGTAATTTACCAGAGTGCGATGCTTTAATTTCGGTGATTGTCAAGGTTCGTATACTATACAAATAAAATTTATTTAATTTTTTATCGTCATTTTTTTATTAAATATCTTAATTTCCACCGACCAAAAATTTAATACCGGAACTTTCAATTCCATTAAAAGTTCACCGGAACCGCAAGGTCAATAATTGCCGGCACCGGAATTCTGCTTACACCCGTACATAATATCGTACGCAATAACAGAATTTCTGTTATTTCTCTAACGGAAACAGATATCCGGTTACCCTTGGATAAAGGTATTCTTAAGTTTAAGCCTAAGCAAACAACTCAGTCTACAGCTTAAGCTTATTTTATTGCAGTTCGGCGAAAAAACCCGCCTCTTATCTATAAATGGCCCCAAGAGGTGGCACTGTAATAGGCTTTCCAAAATCGGCACATTCTATATGTCATCTCTTCTGTGCTTTAATTTAAAAATTTTTTGAGAATATTTACATTGGAGGTCACTGTTAAATATATATTTGCACCGGATATCCGGATATGAAAAATATTTGTATATGTATTCGAAAACAAACATGTGTCCAGATTTCCGAAATGCTATTGTGTAAATAATTTTTTGGAATAACTAGCAATATTTCACCCTTAAAGTAGCTGGAGCTGACGAAAACAAATTCTATATTTAAACCTAAGTTTAAATATCGAACCACATTCCTGCTTCCTGCAAAATTCCATCATGATTTGAAATTTTGCTCTTAAAACATGTCGAAATTAAAAAAAAACTTTAGTAACTTGATATTTATCGAAATATTGACTTCGTGTTTTTAAATTTTTATCTCAAAATTAACTCAGTGAAAATTTGCGTCGAATACGCACAGTCAAATACTAAATTTATTACCTTTTCCAGAAACAAAATCTACTTGTATACATATGCCAAGTCACGTAGTGAGGTTGCATACTAGGCGTCATTTTAAATTTTGACCACTCTTGATTTAACAAGACGTCAAGCCTAACTGTGTATGAATCTAAATAGTAAAAGGCTAGCTTGCAAATCAGGCAATCTTTGAAGGGCACATTTGAATTTACCATGACACCATGAGCTCATAACATTTGAATTCAAACTCCCCACGCTAAGCGATTTCTTATCATACACCAAAATAGTGCAAAAGTACTCTACTAGATTCTAGCTGTCTGAGTAATGGACAGCTATGTGTGAGGTTGGGAGCGACAACCCCATCTTGCTTAGTGTTCTTTCAAAATGCGGAATGCTCAAGGAAGACGCAGCCTCCCCCTGAGAGAGAAAAAGCACAAAGTTGATTCAAAAAGTTTGGTTGCAGAACAAGTTTTTTCTTACATTTGTGCCGGGAAATTAATAGTTAATTAGATGCGCTAAACCAGTCACCAAACGCAAAAAATGATGGCATTCAATTCAGCGCGCACCTTTTACACAATAGTATACATGAAAAAATATAGATATTTTTAATGTTGAAAATGAAGAATTGCGTTTTAATACATTTACGAGCTTGCCCCGTCACAAATTTCTGGATCCGCCGGTAAAAGCAAAGCATTATTAAAAGTAACATGGACTGATGTTTGTGGAGTAAATTAAACGTCAGTGTATTTCAATGTGGTTCATTTTACTTGGAACTAAAACGAGTCATGTATATATAATTTGAGGGAAGGGTGACATTCGATAGAATCGGAGACAAACCAAATCAACTGTATTTCAGGTGGCCAACGCAAGTATTTATTAATCAGTAGCAATCTTCTAAACCGAATATAACACTACTGAAGCAGTTCCATAATAAAAAAACTATTTAGATTTGTGTTGTAAGCTCATAGCAATCAGTTTATGGGTCAGGGTACTTACCTTAGGGCAACAAGTTAAAACAAGTGCTTGAGAAACAAAAATTGAGGTTCGGAAACTAAAAAAAACGCAAAATGGAGTTTCGGATATATAGAAAATTTAATTTTGGATATCCAGATAAATATGCCGCAAGAATTGCCGGATAACCGGATATAAAAAACATCTGATGCCCATCCCTACTGTAAACTGACTTACCGTTCATTTCTCTCATTGCTCGTATAAAATCTTGAGGATCTTTGAATGACACGAATCCGTAGCCTTTGGTTTTATTTGTTCTTCGATCGCGAATAACTTTCGCTTTTTGAAACGACGAATATTTACGAAACGCTTTAGCTAACAACTCATCGCTAACTTCATTACCAAGATCACCACAAAACACGCGGTAGTCATCTGAAATAAAAATAAAATAGAGCTTACACACATATAAAATGATCTCACAAACACCTGGTTAAATCCTTTTTTAAAAATCTTCAGTTTACCTCGAAAGATACTTTTAAATCGAAACTCGTCGCCTAGCCCCTAGGTATTACTACAAGCCCAAATACTTTGACATATTTACGACACGCATTTAAAATAAAAATATAAACATGAGATTAAATCTAAAAGTCGTTTTAAATGAAAAGTTAGTCTCGCCACACTAATTTCATTCCACCTTACGATAAGTGACACATCTAGTTTGCAACAAAATTTCTGTATAGAGCTGATTTCGAGAAGCAAAAATACAGAACTGAAAACTATCATACTCGAATTACAAAACATAAAGATCAGCCCCCCGCCGAAAAATTCATGAGCTCGTCAGTGACTTAGCTGACATACTCGGGTCCCATTCAGCCAACGACGGATCTTCCCATTTCACGCCGGCCGCAGTTCGAACCCATCGTTTGTCTTTCTCGACTTTTTTCTTTTTGTTCTTCGCTTTATTCGACGTATAAGTAGCTCCGGCAACGTCTCCAGTGCCATCTATTGTAGACGTCCCTTGGTTTGGATCAGGATCAGCTGGAATTGGTTCGAGACCTGTTTGAGGCATAACACCAGGCATCAGGCCACCGCTATGTTGTATCGGTATTTGCATCGAAGCCATTGGTGCAGCGCTTAAATAACAAAAAATATTGCAAAACAAACAAAAACAACATGAAAAACAGCATAACTGAGACAATAAATAATTTGTTAACAAAACACAAGGACAAACATATCCAATATAATCAGTACAAGCCACATTCAATATAATCAGTATAAGCCACATTTAACCAAACAATAACTTGATTCATATTATGGTTAAAATATCTTAAACTCAGCTCAGCCAAAACAAACTTACGGCATCATTGGTACACTGGCAGCAACTCCGACGCCGCTCGTTGCAGAATTTGGATATCTAAAAAACGCAGTACTTTCAAAGAATCATGTACGGGTCAACCTATCCTAAAAAGTTCTTATAAAGCGAACTACTCGGCCGGTCACTAGGCAATTTAAAAATAAAATTAACTTTATACACTACAGTTCAAAAGTTTCCCCTTGAACCCTATTTTAGTTCTGGTTTTTTACTTTACTAAATAATTTGAAATTACGAAATAATGATGTATATATACTAATACTAAAATTTATGCCAACGTCGACTGTTCATTCTGATTCATATTTTTCAAACATAAAGACAAGAGACTTCGAACTTTTTATGATAGTACTTACACATTAGCTGCTGGCTGAAACACTTGCGGTTGATGTGTAGCGGCTGCGTGAACAGGTGGCCTTGGAGCGTCAGGTACGAAAGAAGGTCGGGGCGTTAACTGATGACAAGTGGCAAGCACGTCAGGAATCGCAGGTGGAACAACTGACGACTGCTGATGTGGTATTCGAGGCAGATATATTTGTGATGTCGCAGCAGGTGCTGAACCAAAAACTGAAATTTTTTTAGAATGTGTGATACAATGATAACAACGTTACAAGCATATAACACATAAAAATTTTACATTTATTAAATTCTGTGTCCAAATAAAAACCTAATTACAATGGTATAGGCTATCAGTTTAACACAGCCTTGCCTCAGTAGTCGTTTATTTTCCAGAATGTAGTGTTCGGATATTACCAATATAGAACATTAGGAAAACTAAACTTTATGAGAATTAGATATATTTTAACAATTACTGTAGTGACCCGAATAAGAGTGGAGACTGATATTTATTTTGCCTCTCCAGAGGGTACCCCTGTTATTCGGTTATGGACTGTTATTTATATTTAACCCACGCCCCGCCACCCTTCGTTACTGATATGTATCCGGTACTGCAGTTATCCGTTGAATTAAACGTTTGCTTGGCTTGTGTCAATAGCTTGAGCGATAATGCAAGGTTACATATACTTAGGAATGTACTTTCTAAACTTTAGTACGCTTTAAACTTTTGAACTCAACGTCATTTGGGACTGGAGTTATTTATACACTACAATCGGGATAATTGACATTTACGGACTCTAATTAGGGTTTAGGGACTCTATCCGCTTACGGACTCTTATTAGGGATACAGACTCCTATTGATTGGGACTCAAAGCAGGAACCCCCTTTTATTACCACCCTCTTATTCGGGTCACTACATTAGGTCTAAAATAACATCTGTAAAACAAGCAAACAAACAAACAAGCAAACAAACAAGCAAGCCAACAAACAAACAAAAAACAAACCTGGAGCAGTATGACCAACAGGCAGCGCATACGGAACACCAGGCATTGGCCGCTGTTGAACTACCAATCCTAAAAACAGTCATAATCTAAAATACCAAAAATAATTATAACTTCGCGCCCGCACAAAACTCAAATTTTACAAGCACAAGCACTATGCACAGTTTACTGGAATCCAAGAAATGTTCGTTAGGTATTAAACGTGTCAGCAAACATTCCGCATAGTTCCCACTGTTTTTATAGCTATCAAAAAATCTAACCGCAATGAAAAACTTGAACTAATTAATTTGTATAACTAAACAAAAATTTTTTTAGATTCCACATACGTTGCTGTTGTAGATGAGGTGCCGGCGGCTGTGGATGTTGATGTGGTCGTACTGAATGAGGAACGAACTGCATTGCAGGTGTGATGCTACTTCCGTTAACGGGAACACGTTGAGTAGCCGGAACAACAGCAGCTCTAGGCAGACGTGAGGCCAATCCAAGACCAGCCGATATTTCCTTCTCGAATCTAAAAATACACCACGAACGTACCAAATTACTACGTACATGTCAGTTAAGAGCTAGAACACAAGCACTACATGCATCAAGCGTCAAAAGTTCTCTGATCGAAATCTTACAACGGGATTGCGGAAGGTACGTACAAATATTTAACTCTCACGAGTCAGCATTATTTTCCATTTGGTACGTAAATTTATATCTACAAAATCACTGAAATCAGTAGTTGAATGTGTAGTAATACAAAACGTCACTCTATGCATGTGACACGAAATTACCTATCCATTTCTTCCTCCATTTGACGCAAGCGAGCTTCTGATAAACCTTCAGCCATTCTAACTCTTCGAGATCGACAAAAAACAAAGTGTAATTAAATTACAGAGGCTTTCAAAAGATAGTTTCCAAATACTGCTGAAATTAAATTTTAAACCGTTGCAACAATTTAATGAAGGTTATAACGTTACACGCAGAATTACGCGGCTTGCGGATGCATGGAGGCGAGTAAAGTAAAATACTGGTGCATATATAGTACTTTCATATCAAGGTGCAACCGGATATTAATTTACCAGAAATGGATAGAGCAGCTAAACTTGTGGAGTTTACAATATGTTCATTGAGTTAAAATAAACTGCTAGCTAAATTTTCTAATTTCAATCTTGTTTCACCAAAATGCAACCGTATCGCAGCAAGTTGTAAAAGAAGTTCACTTACAAAAGTTTTATGACATTATGACATTTGGAACCACCGCCATAAATATCCGGTATTCGGTAGAATTCTACTAACGACCAGATACCGGTCGCCCTCTGCTTCATTTGCAACAACAATAAAAACACGGACCGTAATACGTACATGCATACACGTAGTTAAAATGTTACGGTTATTATTAGGCAGGCATAAAAACGTACAAACTCGGCAGCTTATTTTGAGACGCCGAGGCTTAGTGGTAGTGGTTTCGAGTGAAAATCTATCTGCCATGGGTCATGGGATCGAAACCTCTTAAGAACGCAACTCATTTTTAGCTACGAACGCTCTAAACTAAAACCGTCGTCCTAACCTACGTAATGTAAGTATGTGAGACATGATTGTCCGTTATGTGCACATGCAATATAGTGCAGTGCACTGTAAGTATGCTAGCTGGCAGCATACGGTCGACACATATAGTAGACGAAATATGCAGTTGGAGAGCATGTTACGTGGCTCAGGGGTAGAGTATACGCTTAAGGATCTGTAGACTGACAGTTCAATCCCCACTCCGGAGGCCCGCTTTTCCAGCTGCTTAGTAAAAAGGTTTGAAATCCTGGTTGCTACCTAGACTGACATGGGTGCTACTCCGTGCACGCAATGCTAAACTGTCGCGCTATGAACACGGTATCCATCCAGTCGAACACGTGATGGACGGTCAAGGGATGACATTGTTGAAAATAAGGGCATGTAAGCATGTGAGACATGCTTGCCGTTATGTGCACATGCAATAGAGCGCAGTGCACGGTATGTATGCAAGCTGGCAGCATACGGTCGACACATATAGTCGACGAAAATGCAGTTGGAGAGGCGGGATACGTGGCGCAGCGGTAGAGTATTCACTTAAGTATCCGTAGGCTGAGAGTTCGATCTCCGCTCCGGAGGCTCGCTTTTCCAGCTACTTATTAAAATGGTTTGAAATACCGGTTCCTACGCTTCACAACATGCCCAGATCTGTGACTACCTTCAATTTAGTTGCATAAACATATTCAAGTTAGACACAACAATTCTGTTGCGACAAAGAAAGATGCTTCTTATTAATAAGCAAACCAACTGAAGATTTACGAAACAGCAACTGCAAGAAAATTTATCACGCTCCTAGCTAGGTATTACTGTTGACATTATATTGTATGTGATGATTAAAAATAACTATGAATGGATATACCGGCCCATGTTACTCTGAGTGGAGTCCGTTTACCCACGGGACCGCAATATACCCCGAGTGAAACCTTTTTGTTGGGTTGGTCGGGACAGCCGGGTCAGCTTCGAGCCATCTTTTACCTGGGTTGGTCGGGACAGCCGGGACAGCTTCAAGCCCATATTTTCCTGGGTCGGTCGGGACAGCGGGGACAGCTTCGAGCCTATATTTTTGCTGGTTCGGTTGGGACAGCTGGGACAGCTTCTAGCCTATATTTTTGCTGGGTTGGTCGGGACAGCCGGGACAGCTTCGAACCTATGTTTTTACTGGGTCGGTCGGGACAGCAGGGAAAGCAACAAGCCGATATTTTTCTAGGTCGGTCGGGACAGCGGTGACACCTTCGAGCCTATATTTTTGCTGGGTCGGTCGGGACAGCCGGGCCAGCTTCGAGCCTATATTTTTGGTGGGTCGATCGGGGCAGCTTCGAACCTATGATTTTGCTGGGTCGATTGGGACAGCTTGGACCCTATACTTTGGCTGGGTCGGTCGGCACAGTCGGTACAGTTTTCGAGGTAGGTTTTGTGGGGTCGGTTGCGACAACTTCGAACTTATGTTTTTGCTGGTTGGGTCAAAACAGCTGGGACAGCTTCAAGCCCATGTATTCGCTGAGTTGGTCGGAGCAACTTCAATTCTATGCTTTTGCTGGGTCAGTATATATAGCAGGACAGCGTCGGAGAAAATATGTTTTCTGGGATAGAGCTGTTTCGGCATTCCCATCAAAAATATAGTCAGAACTCCTGAACCTGCAAAATATAAGTAAAATGCAACGAGTAACATCTTGCTGGTCTTATACCAATATTTCTTATACACAGACATTACATGAATAGTAAAAACATGCAACAGGCACATTCACTAATTATCTATTAAGGTGAACAAGCACACTAAGACAAAGCATTCATCATGATATATAATACTTATTTCATTAAGATAGTTTAATCCAAAGAATGAAAATGTAGTTCGTTTATATTGGTCACTTAATTTGAATGCAGTGCATGTGCAAATTATATATGGACGCCGGATATCCGGATTTGTACACTGCAAAGAATGGTGAGCCAAACTGACTCTCTCTGAAATAGAGTTTTCCTGACTACACAAACTGATTCAAATTCAACTCCGCCCGTCACATTCGATTCACTCAGTTGTAACCTTGGCGTGCGGTATGGCTCAATTTGTTGCATATATGCAGAGTTCCTTTAATGCTTGACGCTCGGTGAAACCTTTTTGCATTTAAAACAGCCTTTAAACTTTAAATTGTATTTACCAATAAAGCTGCATTAAATATATTGTTGATGGCTTAAATTTGTGATTAAAGTGTTTAGCCAATAAAAAGCAGAAGATAGCTAAAGGGATACGCTCCTAGCCGAAAAAAATTATTTCGTCGTAGCAATTTGGACACCCCTAAAAGTAACATTGACCGAAAATTTAAAGGTGTTTTATAATTCTACCAGTATAATTGAGGCATGCAAATTCTCAACATTTTTGTAAAATTAAAAAACTAGCGTTTGCCCTACAATTTTTAAGATCTTGAATAAATTTTTTGTTAATTTCTGTTTCACATCAAACTATAATTGCAACATATCTTTAGAACTGCGCGATGTTCACGTTATTTATAACCAGTTTTGAGCATAAAAATAACGAAATTTTCGATATTTCAGTAATAGAAACAAAACGGGCACCGATATCTGGTTACACCCTGATCACCGCAAGTGAAATTTATAGAACTTTTTCTCTATAGACGTCAGATTTAACATAATTAAATACTGCATTATAATCGACCCAGCTGTTCTCTGGTGTAGGCTTATACGTAGACTTAGGCTTATTCTGAGGTTTGCTCTCCATAGGCTTATAAGACGTAACCCAGGCTTTTAATAGTTCATGCTTAGCTTTAGACTACAAGTTTAACGCGAATATCAGCTTCGAAACTGTTGGGAGAGGCCGAGCAAAATTAAAATATATGCTTCGAAGCTAGTTCCGGCAGCCGTGGCGAAAACGTAGGCTCAAAACTGTTCCGATCAACCCGTAAACTATAGGCTTGAACGCGTAATAGCTGTTTCGGCCAACTCAGCGAAAACAACCTCGAAGCTGTCCCGACAAACCCAGCAAAAACGTACGCTTGAAGTTTACCCGGCCAATCCAACAAAACATAGGCTCGAAGCTGTCCCGAGAAACCAGCAAAAAAACGCTTGAAGTTTACCCCGCAAACCCAGCGAAAACATAGAGCCGAAGCTGTCCCGACCAACCCAGCAAAAACATAGGGTCGAAGCTGTCCCGACCAACCCAGCGAAAACATAGGCTTGAAGCTGTATCGACCAACCGAGCAAAAACAAACGCTTGAAGCTATCCCCACCAACCCAGCAAAACATAGGGTCGAAGCTGTCCCGGCCTACCCAGCGAAAACATAGGCTCGAAGCTGTCCCGACCAACCCAACAAAAACATAGGCTCGCAGCTGTCCCTGCTGTCCCGATCGACCCAACGAAAACACATTCTCGAAGCTGTCCCTGCTTACCCGGCCGACCAAACAAAAACACAGGCTCGAAGCTGTCCCTGCTTACCCGGCCGACCAAACAAAAACACAGGCTCGAAGCTGTCCCTGCTTACCTGGCCGACCCAGCAAAAACACAGGCTCGAAGCTGCCCCAGCTGACCCGGCCGACCAAGCAAAAACACAGGCTCGAAGCTTTCCCAGCTGACCCGGCCGACCAAGCAAAAACACAGGCTCGAAGCTTTCCCAGCTGACCCGGCCGACCAAGCAAAAACACAGGCTCGAAGCTTTCCCAGCTGACCCGGCCGACCAAGCAAAAACACAGGCTCGAAGCTTTCCCAGCTGACCCGGCCGACCAAGCAAAAACACAGGCTCGAAGCTTTCCCAGCTGACCCGGCCGACCAAGCAAAAACACAGGCTCGAAGCTTCCCCCCCGCCCCCCAACCAAACACACCCCGCTTTCCCAGCTGACCCGGCCGACCAAGCAAAAACACAGGCTCGAAGCTGCCCCAGCTGACCCGGCCGACCAAGCAAAAACACAGGCTCGAAGCTATTCTGGCGGTCCCGCCCGAACCAGCAAAAACACACGCTCGAAGCTGTCAGACCGACCCACCAAAAACATAAGCTGGAAGCTGTCCCTCCGTCCCAGCACAAATAAGTGAGCAGGAGTGCTGACCTATTGCTGTCCCGTGGGAAAACGGGACGCCCCTCAGAGTAACATGGGCCGATATACCAGCACGTTAAGTTAAGCAAAAATAGAGTCACAAATCTAAGCCTACCTTTTTGCAGTCCCACCAAAAACATGACTGCTCCAAAAGTAACATTAAACATCTTTGTACTAGGTAAAAGTGTCCCTAGATGGGACAGATTGTGATATGTTTCGCTTGAAGCATGTAAATGAGTTTAAACAAGGGTTAGTTAGACCATAGATCAGTAGGTAGTGCTTATATTAGCTCCATAACTTCTATGAAATTAGTTGTCATCTATATCTTTGACGGCTGTCTTTCAGTGTTAACACGCTTGCGGTCAGTGAAACAAGAAACATATGGGCCCAGCGGACATCACCTATCAGCTTAATTCTAGCGTTTGTTGGGTTTTACAAGGTTCAGTTTATAAATGATCTAATCTGCATTCTTCATTGGAAGAAGATATTTTTTGAGTTTTAAAATATTTATGTTTCTAAACCTTGATTAGTAAATATTTCAATATTGCAAGATTACAAATTGCGTCTGTTGATTATCGAATAAAAAATGTCACGCATACGTGCGCGATTATTTTACCTATCTTTACCATGACAATTTGATGATGTGAAGACGAGAAACTTTTCCAAATTATGTTCTGTGCCATGACATATTTAAGGTATTCATCTAGAAAATACCATTCAAACGTTGCTAAATATTTCAAAGAACATTTTCTGCTGGCGCTCAATTGAGATAACTTTAAAAAGCAACTGACTTTTATACGAAAGGCATGTTGAGAGTTGTACTTTAGAACGCCTTGAAAACCCAGTGTCGATTTATAGCTTAACAGATGAAAGTTTGTTGGGCCCATATGTTTCTTGTTTCACTGACCGCAAGCGTGTTAACACTGAAAGACAGCCGTCAAAGATATAGATGACAACTAATTTCATAGAAGTTATGGAGCTAATATTATAAGCACTACCTACTGATCTATGGTGTAACTAGCCCTTGTTTAAACTCATTTACATGCTTCAAGCGAAACATATCACAATCTGTCCCTTCTAGGGGCAGTTTTACCTAGTTTCTTTCTTTTACATGGGATACGGTGAGGTTTTATGCTAAGACTACTCCTAAGCGTACGCCTAAGCCTAAACAAAATATAAGTCTAAAGCGTACACTTGCTCCATTGAAATCAATCAAAAAGCAGCCTGTTCTATGCTATAATGCATAAGAGGTTATTACAAATTATTACTGTCTTAGTTAGAAATTTCAGTGGAACAAACATCGCAGGGACACGTAATCTATTACTCGGTGTCATTAGCATCACACAATAATATCTACTAGCTATGGTAATTACATATATTGTAATACAATTTTTTCAAAAAATTACAAAAATCAAACGTTTAATAACAACTTAAATAAGACGTTTAGCTGTCCAATTTGTGTATGGTGTCGAAGCGGCTAATTAGGATATTCTATAAGTAAGTTACCTCATTCCAGCTCTGCTTTCCTGCAGAGAACATTCTGCAAAACTTTCAAAAAGCGTCCATTCTCGATGCTTGAAACATATATTGAAAACACTACTATGTTTCAATGATTATAGTATCATGTAGCTCTTGCCATAAATAGTCGCATTTCCCGACATTGATTTTAGTTGTCCTGTAAATAAAGTTGTATAAACAGGTTGCAGAGCTCTCGTTTAAAACAGTAAAATGTTGATATCGTATTTTGAAATAATTGTGCTCTGGGCTGTTGTGTTCTGTGATAAGGAATCCTTCAACTGAAAACATCATCAGCACTTCTTGCCATAAATTGTATCGGCTGATATTACACTATATTCTTAAGTCTACGAATGCACCTAAGCCTAACCTAAACAAAAAATTATTTAAAGCTTTAGCCTTAAAGGAAAAAGTTTCAGTTTACTACCTATAACCCCTTCTCACATTGAGTTGCCTATAGGCAACTCAGCGCAGTGTATATACGTTAAATAATATATATCGCACCGTGTTTAACAATTGCAGCTGCCGTACCGAAATCCCACTATCCTATCACAAGAATATAAGATATCTTGGAAATCGGGATTGTGACATATGGTGTCGAAGGTGTACTTTTGGGATCTCAGGATACGGTCGAAGCTGGGATTTTAGGATTTTGGAATTTCGAGATAAATGTTCGTAGAAGGGATTTTGGAATTTTGGGATTTCGTGATATGTGGGTCTCTGGAATTTTGGAATTTCAGAATATGGTCGAAGGTGGGATTTTGGAACTTTTAGATCTCACAATATTGTCGAAGGTGGGATTTTACGATTTTGGTATTTCGGGACTTCGGGGAATGGTCGAAGGTGGAATTTTGGGATTTGGTGCTATGGTCGAATGTGCGATTTTTGGGTTTTGGGGTTTCGGGATATAGTAAATGGCTTGATTTGGAGATTGCCGTATATGACGGAAAGTGGAATGTTGAGATTTCGGAATATGGTCGAAGGTGTGACTTTACGACTTTGGAATTTAATAGGCTTCGGGTAATGGTCCAAGGTGGAACTTTTAGATTTTGTGATTTTGGGGCTTTAGGGTATGGTCGATGGTGGAATTCTGGGATTCGCGGCTATGGTCGGAGGTGCTATTTGCGGTTTTGGGATGTCAAAATATGGTCGAAGCTGGAATGCTCCTAAGCCTAACCCTAAAGCTAAGCCTAACAGTAAGCCTCATAAAGCCCATGCATAAGCCTAATTCTATTAAGTCAGAGCCTAACCAACAGCATAAGATTTAGCCTAATGGTCATTTAGGATTTAATCCATGTTTAAACAAGAGCCTAATCCTGAAGCATCAGCATATTAATTTTAAAGCCTAAGCCTATGCCATTTACGGTCTAATTTTATGCTTAAGCCAAAACTTGCTCTTAAGCCTAAGCCTAAGATTTAGCCCATGAGTCATTTAAGATTTAATCTTTGTTTAAATCATAGCCTCCTGCGCCTAAGGTCTAATCCAAAGATCATTTAAGATCTTATCTATGGTTATTCCAAAGCCTGCTCCTAAGCCTAAGCCTAAACCTAAGCATATATAAACCTAAAAGCCTGCAAAATCACAAGGAATTACTTGAATTGAACTCTATTGAAATCACGAAATCCCTAAATCGCAAAATCCAAAAATCACACCACAAACAAAAGCTACCAATTTTGAATCTATTTCGGTGGGATTTTGGGACGACTGTAAAGTATACATGGGCTCAATTTTTATGTTGTATATGTTTATTGCTTTCACGTGAAACTGGGTAGAAGACATTTGTAAAGTCAAATTTTAGTCCCAAATCCATATTGAGTTTTTCAATAAATTTTCCTGTTTGTCAAAATATTAATCCGTCAAGCTTAACAGCTTTAAAATTCAAAATGGTTAAGTATTACACTTTTCCAAAGAAATTTCACTGGATTTGAACCTGTAGAACTGTAGCATCAAACGACTATTTTCGCAGATACGGATATTTTGTTGCATCCTGAAAACAATGGAATTTATGCTATACTTAGTGTCATTCATTATTTAAATGATATAATTTCAAAATACCTTGATGATTATTTTCTATACTTTTTAGAATAGGTTAAGTTTTTTGAACTCGTTTATTTTCAAGGTCAGCCTAATAGTCATTCAAAGTTTTATTACCTGTTTGAGTTGAAAAGTTCTAAATATGATAATGGAATTCTTGCAAACTACAAAATTTTGAACAGTTCACGTTACTGGGTATGCAAAGAAAAGATTGATATACAACTTTAATCATTAAATTTGGTGAAAAGGCGATTTAATACGTTGAATCCTGGGCAGATTTTGTTTTTGGTCATTTTGGTTCTTTGCAATTTTAGTGTTAAACGTGGAAATATTACAGAATATACACACAATAAATTCGGAGACGGTATTCTCAAATGGCTGTAGAATTTACACTGTAAAAATGGGGAGTCATATTGACTCGCTCGGAAAAAGGCTTTTCCTGACTACACAAACTGAGTCAAGTTTGACTCCGCCAGAGTCAAATTCGATTCACTGAATCGCTCAGTGTGTTCAAATTGACTCTGGCGGAGTCAAATTTGACTCCGTTTGTGTAGTCAGGAAAAACCTTTTTCCGAGAGAGTCAATTTGACTCACCATTTATTACAGTATATGGACACCGCTAATAAAGCTAAATTTATTGAACTGCGAGTGTCAATTCATGGATTGACATTTCATTCTGTGAAGATGACAAGGAATTTTGACCGTTCAAGAATACCACCACACCACAGGCGGCAGAACAAACAGATTTACTGCATTCAAATGATTCGCTAAAAAGACTAATTCCGAATGTCATCATCAAAATCTAACATAACGAAAGGCGTTTTGGTCTTCTAACTGTTATTCACATGGAATTCTCAACATTTAACCTGTCGTGAGTAAAGAGGAAAGCTTACATTTCAAGTATAATAAACGAATTTTTATGCCTATTCCGCAATAACTTGGAACAATAATGTCAACAACACTTTACGAGTTTACGGAGGAAGTAATGCCAAATTTCCCAACCCATACGCGCGCAAGTTACTGTGAAAAATGAACGAGTTGAAATTGTAATTATTAGCGCACAGAAATTTTGCAAAATCTGTAATATCATTGGTATCCCAAGTAATTTTTTTCAATGTCAAATATTGTGAATTTCGCAGTTTTAGTCTGTTTTCTTCATATCCGATACGGCCCATGTTACTTTAAGGGGCGTCCAGGTTTCTTATGAATCTATAAAAGAGTAGGTTTAGATTCTAAATTACGTTTTTTGCTTAGAATTACGCTTATAGGCTTAGGCTTCAGGCTTATGAATACGCTTAACCTACTGTTACGTCCTTAAAAGTAACATTGGCCTCCGATACAATGTGTATAATTTTGTACCGTTAAGTAGTAAATATATAACCATTAATATGTACAATTTCATTCATTCGACGATATAAATTGGATGAACGCAGAGACTTTTTAAGAGGTTTTTCAAGAAGTGGCGGTAATAGCGAATTCTGCATCAGACACGGAAAACCGACTGCATTGCGTTGTTTATTTCGTTATTGAGCATATTTTATTCAGATCACGGAAATTCTGTTCGATTCATTATGATCCTAAAATGTATAAAAATAATGTTTTTTCAAATATGTACAATTACAGTTCAAACTTTAATTTTATCGTCATGGATTTGAAATATTTTTCTGCTGAACACCACCCATTCAAAAGAATTGGCTCAAATCATGGCTTGAAAAAATAGATTTGAGATAAAATAAAAAAATATGCGCTCTTGATGAAGGTTAACTAATTGACAAATTCACAGGCCGCAGATGGTTTAAGGAACCGTATTATGCGAGTTACAAAATTAAACAGTTATTTCTTATTGTTTTGTTATTTCACAGCACAATTTTAATTTAAGCGGTAATGTCTTAAGATTATACCAACTATAAAACTCGCGGTTCAGAACACATTCCAGTACACCATTGCGTATTAAATAGCAGCTTGACCAAGGACTGTGCATTTTGCACTATTTACTTCACTGGCTGGGTTTCTAAAACCCTACTTAAGTACGACTTAGTAGATAAATACGTGTTAAAGTTTTTCCTTAAGCATGTTGTCATTTTGGAAAACTTAAAGGAACGTAAATACTCAAGTCGTTGACTCACTTGGATATATTACAGTTTATCCGCTCAGGCATACTAATCTTGGTCTAACTGATTGCAGACTCGTGATGCGTGTTTAATATAAAGCAACACAATTGCTTTCTTATTATGACAGTATTTCACATTTTGCGGGTAGTTCTTTTGGTACAAATGTTAAGTACTTTACTTACGCCGGCCACTTACGTAATTATTTAAGTATAACTTAAGTAAATGCTTAAGTAATCTTTCAGAATCTCAGCTGTCATGTACAAACTGTTTCAAATGGTATCACGACCAGGTTGCAGCCAGAATTATAAAATACCGGAATGGGAATCGGAAAGTTAAAAAAATACCGGAACCGGAAAACCAAAAAATTCTTGTAAACGAAAAAATCATTTTAACGCTTTTTATCGCTTTCAACGGTGTAAACACGCCATTTAGGATGCCAAAATCCTAAAACAAATGCAGTAGCTGGAAACGTTGAAAAAATACCGAATTTTTTAGCGGTACAGGATAGTGAAAAATACCGGATTTCTCTACCGGAACCGGAATATCGATTGCACCCTGATCACGATAATTCATTGCTCGACAACTTGTAATCTGAAACTTTACGGACTCGACACGTCGACCATTATTAATATGCTTCCACAAGCGGCGGTCCATCATTCTGCTTTTAAGCTATGGATCCACTTGGGACTCTGTTTAGATTTATTCATAGGCTTTAGGACGCGGTTTGGCAAAATTGTCGTCTGTTCGTTTCAAATTTGACGCATGAATACAAGTGCACTTCTTATTCTCAAATGTGTGTAAAACATCATATCACCAGTTGGTGATTGGTTCTAAATTAGGAAGCTTACAAATTTAGCACATAAAATTATCGTTAACTGATGATAAGTGCTATGCGCATTTGAGAATATAGACCGAGATGTTTGCAACGTACATCATAAGATTTATGCTGAACTGCGCGCTGTGTTGTGGAATCATCCCTGAAGATTCGAACTTCGTTAAGCTCTTCCTGGAATTTGACGGCACCCGATCGCTAAAATACGCAAACATATTTGCCACAATCGAATTACTTAAAGGTATGACGGGTTTGCAAAAAATATATACTTTGTGAGGTATTAACGTCTCGTACATAGCTTTCAGATTAATGCTGGCATTTTGAGTTCAAGGGCATCATAGATACGAATCAAGAATGTAAACAAGTTTTGATTTTAAAAAAGCAACATTTACTTGAATTTGTACACCATATTTACCATTATTTGCCAAGACATTTAGCTTAATAGTGGCTTAGAAATAGGCATAGGTTTAAAGCTATTTAATCAGTTCTCATGAAGATTATCTAAACTATGAGCAAGGTAATAGCTCAAACTGTGTACGTTATTTTATACACAATACAAAGAGTTTAAAAACTGCTACGCGAATAAGCAAATCCTAATCTTTTAAAGACGTGACAGCTTCTGAGGCCCAAGTAACAACTCCTATGATTGAGTAGTGATTGTAAACACTTTCCACCAGAGAAGTATCAGAGGTTTGAATTTCAGCTTTCAATTGATGTATCAGAGATAACAGAAAATATTCATGTGAGAAAGGTTTATATTTTAAATAAAACAACTGTTTAACCTGATCGTTATTGGATCGATTGAGCATATAATTTGTGGATGAGCTTCGTCTGCCTCGGAACGCATTCCGACAACAGTCACAAATGCTCGCGGCCAAAGTTGAACTGCCAACGCCGCCCCGAATTGACGAATGAGATGTTGCTTTTGAAGATGCGGCCGATGTTTTTGAGCGAGTCGATTCTAACGGCGATAAAGGTGGAGTAATTTCAGGTTTTGGATGGCCTCCAGGTCCTCCTGGTCCACCTGTTGTTGATGTGACGCACGATGAATTGTACACTCCTGATTGATCGGTTTCAATAAATTCACGCTCCTGTTTAAAATGCGCTTTTGAAATAATATTTTTGTTATGGATTAATCATTTTTTAGCGTTGAGGCCAACGTTAAATGACAACATATTTGTTAGTTTTCAGAATCCAGGGTTCCGCGTATGGAATTTTACGAGATGTAAATTAAATATTGGCTGAAAGATGCTTTAGCAAAGCAAGCGAAAGCCAATTCGCTTCCGTCGACAAATTTTAAATATCGGATGAGTCAGGGATTGAATTCCTGCCCCCCCCCTGCCTATGACAATGATGCCGGATCTAAACTTACAGTAGCTCGTTCAAGGCACTGGAGCAAATGATGGTGTTGAATTTCGAATATGTCTTCGTCTTTCAGGGCATCAATGGGAAGAATTCCTTAAAATAAAAACGTCTTTACGCTAATATTTACTGTTGCGACCCAAATAAGGGGGGTGGCTGATGCTTATTTAACTTGTCCAGAAGGTATACCCTGTTATTCGGTTACGGACTGTTATTTATTTTTAACCAGCCATCCGCTGCCCTTCGTCCGTCATATATTTTTGGTATTGCAACTATCCGTTGATTTAAACGTTCATTTGCCTTGTATCAAAAGCTTGAGCGATAATGCAAGGTTATACTTAGTAATGTACTTTCAAAACTTAAGTACGATTTAAAGTTTTGAACTCAACTTTAACTGGTCCTGGAGTAATTTATGCACTATAATTACAGAGTATTGACATTTATGGAATTTAATTTGGTTTAGCGATTCTACCCGCTTAGCAAATTTTCGCTTTTCTGCAATATTTTAGGTTGTAAATTATAGGATAAAATTTCTCCCCTGCCCCTTATACATGCCCCTATTTGTCCTACTTAAAAACTTGCGTGGCCAATAGTACTTTTGGACCGTAGCAGTAGATTAAGCATATTTCTAAGCCTAAATCTAAGTGATGAAAAAAGTATAAGCCTAAGCCTAAACCTAAGCAAAAAATATAATCTAAAGTCGAATTCTGCTCTTTTACAGTTCCACCAGAATCCGAGACGGTCCAAATAGTATCACATACGCCAGTTACGTAAACCAAATCACCAATTATACATCATTTAGTCATGGACCAGCACATTTGTGCACATTTTATCAAATCAGTTTACCTTCTTCAAATGCCTTAACTCTCGCTTCGTGAGCTTTTTTCTTGGTAAATAACGCTTGACCACTGGCGTTTTTCACTATACGTATCCTTGCAAGTCTTGCTTTCTGAAATTAAATTATTTCCACCGAAATTTTGTTGTTTGATGTTTCAAATTAATTTGGCTCATATTTTGAAACGAAAATTACACCAATCACCAGTTAGCATTGAGTTCTCATGAAGCCGAGCTGCAGCAGTTGCGAAAATCACGCAAATAGCAACAATCAAATGCCATAAATGCGTCACATTTGGAAATTTGCTACTGGTTGAATCGAGATTGACAAAAACAATCAACAATTGGTGATATGTGTTACACACATTTGAAAATATGACACAGAGATTTGAAGTATAAATTTGATACTAAAGATAGACCAAGTTATAGCATACCAAGTAATTTATTCTTTGTAAAAATTTAATTATCGTAAAGCGTCCCTACAAGAACTAACAAATCTATCGTAGCTTCTTGTATAAGAATTGGGGCCCGTGTTAGCCATAAAAACCACCTGCACATTGAGAATCAGGAAAATTGGGCGAATTCAAGACTGGGAAGCTTAGGCGAAGTAGATAAGCTCCTATAATTAACACGGGTCAAGATGGTGTTATTGTCATGTAAATATCGCAAATTTTCTAAACGTAATAAAACCAAGAGTCGACAGTAACTTTTTTACAATAGTGTGCAACTGAGTACATTCTGTGTAGAAAAGAATCTGCCCAACGCGCTTTACGGTTGTGGCTCACTCCTCTTATTTAGAGGAATCATCTTGTGTGAACCATGTCACTGTATGTATAAAACATGAAAAATGATCCGCTTTTAGTTTAATTTAAGGATAAACGCTCGTTTCTGCGTTTGTACCATACACATCCACAGAGCCGGAGCAGCCACCCACCCATACTTCACCTTAAAGGGTCCCCATCCTAACCGGATGAAACGAAGACGCCGAAGTTTTAAATGCGTATGACTTCTCGCTTCACTCGCGAGTTTGTGGCCACCATCTGGAAGTTTTGGGAAAACCCTGATCCCTGTCTGCTCCGGCACTGCACAGCCACGGTAATTGCACACTATATATTTTAAATATCATGCACTCTTGATATAACCAAGAGTGGATGATCACTTTTTATAACAAGAATATGCAACTGGGTACAGTTTTACATGCTACTGAAATTGTGTCTATGTAATCACATACATCTTGCAAAAGTGGACGCTTGTAGCATATAATAACCCCCCTTGTTTAAGGGGGGTAAATGTATTACCATAGCATTTTAAATTGTTTTATGAAGTTTAATGTTTTTTCTGGTTGTAACGATCAATCTCTTGCTTAAACCCCTCTGATCAAAAACGGGGGTCAGGCAAAAATGCAACGCGTCCTGGTACATTTTGCATCATGCACAGCTCAAGCAGTTGCACACTCTTCTGCAAGGTGGACATCATCCACTATTGATATAACCAACCATAAGTACAAAATAAGGTACCTTTTGTGCCCTTCGTTTATCCGCTCGTTGATTTTGATGATAAATTCGTGAAAAGTTTGACACAATAACCGGAACCGGTAAAGCGATCACAAGAACACCGCTCAATGAACAAAAACCCCCAATGACTTTGCCAATTGCTGTACCCGGAACCATATCACCGTACCTAAAATAGTCAAAAATTTAAACAGAAACAATCAAAACGCATCAAAACAAAAAGCCAACGTAATTTTTAGCATTAAATGTTTTAAATTGAAATTTGAAGTTTGGTGCATTATAAAGTGTCACTGACATCCTATACTTTCTGCGGGTGTCGACACACACTTCAGGCAACCTTGTTCCATCGAGGTGGCTGTGAATTTTGGTCCCAGTGCGCAGTTTCCTACTTTTAAACGCTTTAATCCAATTGTACGTAAAAGATAAGTAGAGCAAATCGAATGCAATAAATGTGCTGAATTTCAAACCTCACCATTTCCTGATTCGAAAGTTACAAGACCTATCACGTACTGGTAGTAGATGCTACACAAATTTGAGAATACAGGCCCTAATGGCCAAATTTTTTTAGCTTTAAAATTTTTGCATTCAAGACTGACAAAACCGATGTATACTCATTTGAATTACGTTTTGCATCTGTGGTCATATATTTATGGGACATAAAAATTGTAACATTTATCACCAACTAACGATAGGTTACTTAGCTAAAAATCTGTTATTCTCAGCTACGTGTAGTACCTTTCGCCAGTTAGTAACATAGCAGTTGTACTTGGCCATAGCTGTGAATCTAAAAGTCTAAATTCACATCATGGCCAAAAATATATTAAATCTGTCAATATTAATAGTTCATTAATACGATTCGAACGTAATACGAGACCGCTCTCCAACTTTCGAAGGCTCGTAGCCAGACCAGCAGGTTGAGATTCGCCTAAGCAGCCTTAGAAAGGACGTGCGGTTGAAATAACAAGCTTACAAATTGGGACAAATGTTTTTAGAGGAAAGAAACGGGCTCAGCCGCCCCTGGTCCCCTGACGTTCTGGTTGCTGGAACGCCCTAAACGACAAATGCTATGCATAAATAATTGAATATAAGATCGTTATTAAGCTTGTTGTTATAAATTAAAAGCGGCATTTGTGACGTACCCTAAAGTCGTCATTGTAACAATTGTGTACCAAAACGCGGCAGGAATACTGCTAAATTTAGTTCCGACAACTTTTTTCTCAGCATAATACATTATCGTTGCAAAGATAATAATCGCCATTGCAAGTGAAAACACCAAAAATCCAAGTTCTGATGCACATGATTGCAATGTGTAACCCAGGATCCGAAGTCCCTGAGAATGGCGTGAAAATTTAAATACACGAAATACCCGGAAAACTCTGAGAGTCACAAACGCTCCGCTAACGTCTTTATTGTCTTTTAGGAACAGTCCAATGTAGTAGGGCAAAATAGCAACAACGTCAATCAGTGACATAACAGATCGGACAAATTTGACGCGTTGAGGTGCGGCGTATAATCGTAGTAAATATTCAATTGTAAATATAATTACACAAGCAGTGTCAACCACAAAAAATTGCATATGATATAAATCGCCACATGTTGTTACAATTGGAGCACGGGATGGTTTGACTGGACGTATACTTAAACAAGGCAGTGTTTCGACAATATTACAAAATACTGAAACTGCAATAAAAAATCCTGTGACATAATAAAATACAAGCGCTGGTGTGCTTGTATGTGGATTTTCAAACGCACGCCACATTCGTTCTCGTCGAGATAAACGAGCAACATTTGCTCCACCTGCGGCACCGTCTGTTTCCAGTCTTTCTTCAATCAGTCGTTCTTGATTTTCTCGCTTTTTATCTTTGTATTCTTCATAACAACAATCGCTGATTAAATCTGGCATCACACCAAAGAATGACAATTCGTCATCGTACGCAACAAAACATTCATGTTTTGGAAAATGTAACTTTCCAGTTCGATAAAATGTTAAAATATGACGAAAAATATCAGGATCTCGATCGAAAAAATACTCTTTTTCGTCGTCGTCAAAGAAAAAATCTTTTTCGTTTGATCCAAGCAATGTTTCAGGAAACTTTTCCAAACTGTTTCGCCAAGTTTCAAATCGGCGTCCGCTGACGTTGATTGCAAGCTTTTCGTCAGAAACGTAATCCACAGCGAGATCTTTTGCTTGAATTGCGATTGGAGCATTTGGCATTGGCTGACGCGAAATTGGAACCCAACCAATCGCTGCGGCGCGTGCGAACGGCAACCACGCTGCGACCGAAGCCATTGAACAAAATATTTAAATTTAACCAATGAGTTACTCGGGATGCGGTTATCAATATTAATTCTAAATAATCAGCGTTCGAGAAACGACGACCAATCTAAAATCTGTCCAATCACAGCGTGCTAGACGTAGTAATGAATGCTAAATTTGCCGAATCAGTGCTCGACAAAGTTCGATTATTAATATTTTATCTAACAACGTAAGTTTTAAAATATCGCTAATATTACAGATTGGAATGGGTATTTTTTCAAACTCTGAGTTAAGGGCAAAGAACAGTTTGGAAGAAAAAGATCACCTGAAGATATATGATCGCTACTGATAAAGACCGTTGGTTAATATAAGTTGTTGAATATTATGCATATTTTATGACATATTTACTCTGAGGTGCGATGTTCACTGCGGCTGTCTGTAATTGCACAATTGTTAAATTTGCATGCATCAATATTTGCTCACAATAATTGCAGCGATTTCATTAAATGTAAATTAAGATTACATATAAAATTTAATAAACTGCTGGAAAAGTATATCAAATAAATGGCCCATGTGTAGAACAGGGCCGGAACAGTAGTATAAGCATATTCCTAAGCCTAAGCCTAATACCTAAGCCTAAGCCTAAGCGTATGAATGACACTATTCCTAAGCCTAAGCCAAAAAATTAGTCTAAAGCTTAAAGTCACTATTATAGCCCCTCCGAAAAACGATCCGGCCTTGTTTTGTACATGGGCCACATAAATAATACTGAATTAATTCTACAATATTTCCCGATTGTACGAGTATTTTGACTGTATTTTGAACTTTTGCAAGACAAATGAATATTTAACCCAAACTCTGCGTAACAACAGCCATGGATTCATGCGATACGCGCATTTACGTTGATTTTAGAACAAACACATTACAGTTACTCATAAGCACTTGCTTGTATATGTTGATTAATAAAGTTAACCAACAAGAAATAATTTATGAAGAAAATAAAGTGAAAATTGGGCCACACTGAGCTGCGTACAGTAGTTTGTCGACAGATTTGAGAACCGCCGTTAAAGGCAACTTTGCAGCCATGGCAGTTTGACGTTGCATTTACGCCAAATTCATGTCTTAAAATTCGTCGAAATGCGAAACAATAGACAGGTTTACAGGCTTCAACAATAACTTTTCCATCCTGTAAGTGTAGACCACAATGTTAGTCGATGAATGCGCCGGTTCACTATCGGTTTCAAATTATACAATTCGGAAAGGTATATCGTGACCCCGCTCCAGGACAAAATTGCCATGCTAATGCAACTTCCACAATATCACGCGTACACCAAGTAGGTATTTTTGTGGGGGTAGTGTGATGGACAATGAAGTAAAAAAAGTTTCAGTGTCCGGGACATTGAAGTATTTTGTCTTCAGTGTTCCGGATGCTGAAGCAAAAATACTTCATTATTCAGGATACTGAGGCGAAAGAAGCTTTAGTGTTCATGAAACTACCTTCTCAAAAGTTACGTGATGTACGCATGATGTTGTGAACGTTGTATAATCATTTAGACTTTTGCGTAAACCAACGGTGTCGGTGTCCACGAATCCTAAAGCCTTAAAAACAGTTACTACGAGTCAATAAATTCCACAAAATGATATATTTGTTTGAGCAAAAAAAACTAAAATTGGTCTGTTTTGTTTGCGTTCAAACGGAAATTAAGTATTGAGTGTATTTATATAAAATTGTTGATATTTTAGCTTTATAATTTACTAAACTCGTAAGCATTCGTCAGACCTCAGAGCTGAAACTGTCACCAGTGTAACGGAATGTACAAAATTTTTTCAACTGAATTTTTAATGCTGTGGATAAAATTTTCGTCCTGGGTGGAGATATTCGTATTAGAAAGGTAAGACGTCTCCACGAGCCTCGTAGAAAGGCTGTGCAACTTGTGACTAAAGAACACATTAAACAGACATAAGCGCGAGAAGATGAACTAATTTAAAATAATTAAAGTAACTGATCAAATATGTGAAGGTTGAAAGTTTACAAATGGCCGAAATTGACAAAACCCTGGGTAATCAAATAAATGGAAATTTGACTCTTAAATCAGTTTTCCACTACAAATTTTGTATCAGAGCCAGAAATATAGTATTTCGCTTCGCCGTTCAGAAAAATCATTTGCTACGTACCAAAAATGAAATTCAAGCAACGATAGACGCTTGCAAATTTTCACAATTGTCACACGTTAACGAAACGTCAAATCCTATTTTAATATAAATCCAATCACCTGACCATGTTTCACGGCTCACGCAGATTTGGCCAACATTTAAAGGCTAAATAAGTTGCAAGAAAAGCTTTTCTTAAACCTAAGCCAGGAAATGCTAGGGAGACTGTAAAAATGTGTATCAAAAATTATGTTGTATTAACGCATTCAGTTAAAACTCAAACAAATCGTTTTGGTTAAAGTGCACGTGGCTTAATTTTATTTGCCATCCCAAACGTCCACACGTATACTACATATTGAATCAAAAGCTTTAATCTCCGACATTTCCATTTCAAAACGACGTCCCGTTTTAACAGAAATAATACCGAAGCTGAAAACTCAATTAACTATCGCACGCTTCGAAATACTCTCTCTCTTACTCTCTTTCTTTCTGTTGGTTCATCTTAACAGCGTATGAAATCAGACCCAAAAATCATGGCTGGATGCCATACAAGCAGTAGGGGAACGGGTGCCTCGGAAGTCATATCTCTTTCTTGAATCTATATTTAGTGTCAGATGAAGACGTTGTGTTTTATTGAAGCATCTTTTATTACCGTTTACCAATTCTATTTGAAGAATAAATTTTTTAGTCGATTGTATTCGATGCTCGTCCCACTGGTCTGAATGCCTCGATTTGCCATAATCCCATATTATACATGTATGCCGTCCAGTTTCAACATTTCAAATTGATTTTTAAATTCGTTTATACGTCTGTGAATACAACATATACAGCGTTGTTCTCCCCCCATATCAAATTTATATTAAAAACACAACACGAAATAAC
This sequence comes from Enoplolaimus lenunculus, assembly GCA_030248215.1. Classification (NCBI taxonomy): domain Eukaryota; kingdom Metazoa; phylum Nematoda; class Enoplea; order Enoplida; family Thoracostomopsidae; genus Enoplolaimus; species Enoplolaimus lenunculus. Next base: position 105,875 of record JASANG010002266.1, read on the forward strand.
AAAGCGCAAGAAACACATTCGTAGACCCTGTCAAGCTGTTCTTTTATAGCCGGCCAAATAAATAAGATAACAGCGAACTAAGCTTATATGTAAAAGGGGCGTAGACCGGATAGTATATGCATTTGTTTATATCCCCTCGCACAAAAGTTTTAAATTACGCGTAATGAACCTTGGCCTAAAAGCCTAAACCTAATTCTATGTCTTAGCCTGTTCAATAAATCATAAGCCTGTCATATTGAAAATAAAATATAAAAGTAATGTGAGAGAAAAGTTTTGTTGTTTATCAAATTAAATTTTTGTTGTGGAAGAGCAGGAAGTATTTAGGCAGGATATATTTTCCTAAACTGAAATGATTTCCGAAATGAAACAAAATGGGAATTCTATGCTGAAAGTGAAATTTAGAAATACAAAACTGTAACTGTGATATTTGAACTGAGTACGAAGATTGAATTTTACCTGAATCGCATTCTAAACTGCGCGTTAGCATCGATTACCGGTTAGCGATAGGTTTTCAAACTGACAAACTCATGTAATTGCAGATTTCAAAATAAGCCCTGAAGTGGAACAAATCAAACGCAAAAAAATGTTAAATTTCGAACTTGACCATTCTGTGGTTTAAATTCTACATGACCTATAGCCGACTGGTAGTATGTGCTACACACATTTGAGAATATAATCCGTTGTCACATTTGTTCAACAGGCTGTGTTATATTTTAGAGCATAAATTCCAGTTCGTCGAAACAGCCGTTACTAAAACTGTTTGGCTGATCAAATGGTGTCCAAATGGTTCATTCAATGGTTCCACAAAAATTATGTAAGGATGCGGTTTTGGATTTATAATTCAATGGACTAAAATTTCATTTCTTTCCGTACAGTTAAAATTTATTGGTGTTATGATCTATGATATACCAATGTTGTCAAAAGTAGGTTGATTTGACAGCCAAGACAGGACACAAACAGTGGTCATTTCAGGTTATCTTTACCTAAATTTTGTCCTCCACAGAGAAGATTTGACATCGCTTGGCCTTAAATTATGCGAACTCCAATCAAGTCTTTGTTGATCCTTCGATATTCGAAACTGGCTACGTGGTTGAAACTTTAGCAGAAGCAGAACAATCAGTTCTTTTCCTTGGGTTTTAGGCAGCCAGCCTGTGGTGGACTCAGAAATTTGTAAAAGGGTGGCCTCACGTGGCATAAAAGATGCCGAAAACTCGAAAGCAAAGCTAACAAGAAACCGAATTCCATTTTAGTACTAAACATTAATACAAGATCTTGGTTTCAATCTGTGTTTGGGGGCCATAAGCCGCTGTGGTGCAACCTTTGTATCCGCAAGTGCAGTCCGCAAAATTTAACCCTTTAAATTATAGAATATACTATGAGCAACTAAATACAAGTAATATATGAGCAGCACAAACACTGTGAGCAGTGTTTAGCAATTTCAACATATATGCGCGGTAGAAAATCTCTACAAGACGTGAGATCCCCCTCGGGCTCCAGCGTCAAGCTCCTATAGCTGAAAGGTCATCGCAAACGCCTTCCACCCGAGAGACTGGAGATCGACTGTTTGCTTGAAATTACATCTCCATAATATCATATGAAATTGAAAATATTCATGTGAGAAAGGGTTAAAGAAGATCTCGAAGAGTTGCTAATAAAATGTTGGAAACAAAATTTTTTAACGTCATAAAATTTCTATAATTTAGAGAAATATGAACACTCTCGTCTGGCGAGGCAGGGGGACCTCTTACGTTCTTACAGGCCTGTCTTGGTAAACTATAAACAATTATCACCCAACTGTGCTTCTCAGCTCTGATGTATTATCATACGCAAAATGTCGGTTATGTACAAAACGTTATCATAATTGAAAATGAGGCAAAACTTTTAAGGTTACGTGCGACAAAAAATACGCATTCTATATTTGAAAGCTTGTAACCTGGGATGGTTGGCAAAACGAACCCTCACAAGAGGCTTTTTACCCCGGTGAGGTTCAAGGCACAATGTGATGTTTTGTGTATATGTATATTTGTATATTTTTATAATAAATTTTACATTATCATACATAAATCTTTTCGACTTCATAGTCTGATAAGGTACAAATGTAACCGTTTTTTAAATACGTTCGATAATTTGGGTCACAGACTGTTAATCAGTTTGGTTTCAGTGTTTGAACGTTGGTTTCAGTCCAATAACAACATCTCGGATCGACGGGTTGTATGCCAATGTGTTGTAATACTCGATTTCTGATTTAGTTTACTTGATAAAACACCGCAAGATTATGAATTAAATTAAAATTAGCGCATGTTTGTGTGGTTGACATAAGCTCGACCAATCGTAGAATAGTTTAGGTGCCTTGGGAAATTTGATCGTTAGGCGGTATTTTGGCGGTGCTTTCCGCTGTTGGCCTGTCCTTGCGTGCCAAATTGAATACAGGCTTGGATTCAAACTGAAATCTGGACTGCGTCAGAAAAACAATACCAGGTTTATAGCTGTCGGAAGACCAGATGGGCTCAACTAAAAAATTTCGGCTAAATTGTAGGAAGCCTCAAAATCACATAGAATGTCCGCGAGTGAAACTTTTTTGATAAACTGCAATAGGGTTAAACCAAGATTTAAACTAATTTTTTTGGTTTGTCTTAGGCTTAGGCTTATGATTATAGGATTATGCTTACACCACTGTTACGGTGTCGTTCTTTACGATGGTTGGATTTGTAACATAAATTATAAAGAAGAGAGTTCAATATATAAAATTGGTTCTTTGCAATGAAAAAATTTTTGAAAATAACCTAAAATTTAGCAAAAAACTTATTTCTAAATATCGATTAATTAAACGGAGCGACGTGACTCAATTGAAATCAGTACCAAAAAAAGCCTCCAAATCATAACGTAAAACAACTGCACGTACAAAACCAGCATTCGAGGTTATGCAACGGAACGTTCGTTGAAATTCGTCCTAAGAACCATATGGTGTCCGTTGCCATAATACAGGAATAAATCTTAGCAAATGGCAAGCGACGTTAAACTGAAATTTGACAGCAAAGTTTCAAAAAGAAAGATTTGTAGCCAACTTAAATTCAAGGCTTCAAAGCTTTTAATTGAAAAGTTTTCAATTTTCTCGAATATTTTCGTTTGGACGAGTTTCTGAGGCAGCTTAGGTGTGTTTAGAACAAAATCTTACAAGTAAAGGTTTACGCTAAATTGAATGATGCTGGAACTATTTACCCACGAATAAATTATGCAAATTAGAAGATAGAAGGTACAATTGTAAATTTTGAAATTAAAAAAATTTCTTTTGTCTTCTTCAGGTCCGCTCTTGACAGCCAATAAATTATTGTAGCAATCGTTCGTAAATGTCGTAGTACATCCATTGGCGTACCGAGAAATTTAGATTGCGAGGGGCTGCATCCTGTCAGGCCTGTGCCTTACTTTAATGTCTACATTTGAACAGCGCCGCACGCAATTTTTTTGAAAATCGATCAGTGAAAAACATTGCGAGCGAAGCGAGCGAGAAACCACACGTAATTTTTGTATCAAAAAATGTAAATTATGACGCAAGAAATGATTCCGATTGGAAGACCACGGCCCCTCCGCCATCCTTCAGTACGCCTCTGAGTATATCAAAACACTTCCGACATGAAATCCACGCAGCAAACCTGGTGCTTTTACCGTATTTGTTTGTTACGGCCACATGAGAACAGCAAAAACTTTCAGCATCAGCAATCACAAGTGAACGCTTGTGTTTGCAACTTGAAACTTTTATTTAAATTTTCATATAAAATAGAAATGAACTAAAGTCACGAACTTAGGAACTGTGCATTGTTTAGTTCTCGTGTGCGATTCTGTGATGAAAACAGGCGATTTAAACGTACAGTCACGCATGCGTAAAAGTTGAATTGGAAAATACTTTGTGACCAGCGTAAGATTTTAATTTCTTAGAGGCGATGCCGTCAAATAAACGCTCTTTCTACGAAGAAATTGACCAATCAAAGGTCGTCAATAAGCAACAGATTTAATTCCGGAGACTGTAAACTTAATTATTTTTGCTTTCATGTTTAATTTTAAAACACAAATCCGTTAATTTCACTGTTTTCACAGCAAAACAAGTTGAATTCACTGAAAGTGATCATAAAATTATTGTTGACCAATTGACGTGTTTGAAAGTTACAAGACATATCACAATGGTGTTTATACCAAACTTAATAAAATTACAAGCAACAAAAATGTTAGAAAACCAAGTGAAAAATCTCCGGTTTGCAATAGAAACAAATACCGGATATATGCCGGTCCAGAAAGTAGGATCATACTCTGCTTTATCGCAAACTGTTTATAGCTGCTGCTATACAGTTTCATGGGTTCAGATTATATTCGTTATGATCCTAAAAAATTTCCAGAGGCAAACAGTATCATTAATAAGCGTTACTCGCAGACGAAAAATAATTTAAAATTTACTACTAAACATCGTCTGAAATCATTATTCAAGAAATCTAAAAAAATAACGAAGCCAGCAGGCAGACAGAGCAAAGCTTTCTTACCTGTTTAAAATTAAGGATGACGCGATACTTTTGATGATGTCCGGCGCCATCCGTCGTCGTCCAGCGCCATACGTCACCGTACGAAATTGTACGTGAATTACTCACGAACGATACCGGATGGTGACGGACGGCGCCGTGCCGCACGACAAATATAGCGGCACCAAGATCAACATCGACGAGTGAACCACTTTTCCCTAAGCGGCCAGAAGGGTATGGCCAACACTGCGCCTTGGGAGACTGATGTGATAGACACAGACCCCTGTATTGTTCAAAGATGTTTTGCTCTCAATATGAAGTTATTCCGTGATTACTGTTAGCGAAAATATTTGGCGTTTTGCTACAGGTTTAAAACCTGTTTGAAACTATTCGAATTTGATGTAATTCTAATGAAAATGACTAAAAACGTAAGCTATCTGTTAGCTATTATCCGTTCCATGGATTCACGGATGGCAGAAACCTCAAACGTAAATCTCAGTGTATACCACTAACCAAAGTTTGGAACATTTTCGTTATCTCCGCTTCCAGGGGCGTCCGTAAAAAATTGTATTTGGGGAAGGCACCGAATACATTTTGGGGGCTGTCTACAATTGTAATGCAAGATAGTTTACTTTTAGACTGAGCCTATTTGGGGAGCGCGAGCCGATTTGAGGTGGCACCGGAGGTGTAAGTAAATATTTTTTACTTGCGCTGCGCTTTGTCCTCTGAAATTTCATTTTTACCCGTGGGTGTACCCGCTCAAAATTCCTTTACCCCCTACCCTCGCCTTTACCCACCCTTATTTTTATCTTCTGCGCTAACACGAGTGTGTAATTTTACCGTATATAGAGATGTTAATCACCCGGTTTACGTTACAAAAACTTATTATCGGTAAGTTTGAAAACAAACCATTCAGTGGTTTAATGCAGCACCGGATTACATCCACGTTTACACCTAACATCGGCAAATCGAGGTTGTTTGCCGATATGTGATCATGATCAGTGAATCAAAACGTTGTTGCCTGTACAAACTCATTGTAGTTTAATCATTGTAGTGATCGGATAATCACACATTTCTTTATGGTTTCATTGAAATTTATTTCATTCAGAAAACTTGTGTACCTTAAACCGCTGTTTGTTGTTCTTTATGAAAATTTTGGCGGGTAAATAATCACAATATTTTACCCCCACTTTGAAATTCTTTAGCCGTGCCTGCGTTACCCGCAGATACTCGCGGGTAACGCGCAGCTCTACGGGCACTGCCCCCGAATGCCCCCGTGGGCCGTTTTTGATGAAAATAAATACGAGCTTCAGGAATCTGGTTTTGAATGAATGTTCAGTTCAGTACCTCACATGACACTACTGAAGCCTATCGACAGTTAATGCAGCTACAATGTTTACGAACTTTAAGCTTTCTGGAAGCTAAAAAATTAATGACTCGTGTGTGTAGTTTGCTTTGCATCATTAAAAGTTGAAAATTTTCTATCGTCACAAAAGGTTTTGTTATGCCTAAATGTAACCACGAAAATAAAGTGAACATTAGGAAAAACGCAACACTCGATGCTACAAACTGTAGTGGACAAATTTAGATAATTAAAATCACACCCGTTTGCCTAAAACCCAATTGGCTTTAAGGTTACAAGAGAGTTTTATTTAGTGCCTCGACTTAGGTATCCGATCTCCCTGCCCGACCGTGAGGGATGTGTTCCCTGACAGAGGCACAATCGTTGATCCAAAACAGAAGTGCATAGATCGGAGCGCAGTATACAATAGCGCAAAAGACTCGTAAGCAGTGTGAGACAGAAGCCAAATAACCGTTACCACCTAACAACTTGTCAACAAAAGTATGTGGAACAGCCCAGCGCTTAGCACAACAAGCATCAGCATTGATGGATTGAGAGGATAGCGGGGACTCTGCCTCCCCCAACAAAAAAATTTTAATGATAAAATGGTTCCTACGTTAAACCTTTTTGCTTTTCAGCCTACAAAACGGAGATTGGATTCTCACTCAGATGCGGCAACGCTTAGCAGTGGAATATACGAGAAATTCGACGCTTGAAATATGAGAATTGTCTTAATGTTTCATGACTGAGTCACCGAAACTGACAATGCCATACGTCATAAGTCAGTCAAAAAGTTTGAATACAAATGAAAAATAAATTTGTCTTTTACCAATAGAATTTCAAGCCGAAATCCTGAATGCGAACCTAAGAAGACCCGAATATAACAAGGGAATCTATTGATCCTGGAAATTTCTACAAAGGCAAAGCAAAACACACCCATTGCAGACTAAATAAATCACTCGTTCAGATTTTAAAGTAAACAAACAATATCTCGCTTATGAAAAACTTTGAATCAGAAAATCCTTACAAAACGAAATTCTGTTACGCCTCCGCCGACGAATAAACCTAAGCCGATAAGCATAAACAAACATCATTAGCAGAGTGAGAATTCCTAAATTAAAGCGACTTTGTTCCGGCGTTAATATTTAAAGCCAAAACAGCGTCATCCTGATAAAGGCACCTTTTTAAAATCATTGATACATTCAACATTTTCAACTGGAGCAACGGTCGAGATTAATTATACTTTTAAATGTCGTAAAGTTTCAACAAAAATTACGCAATTCAAAATAGGCTGTTTCATACTGGACCCTAAGGACTCATACACATATGACCTTGTAAACACACTCAGAAACCATTCTGTGCATTATTTTAGGATTCATTAAAACAGTAAAGTTTATTAAAAAACTGCAATTTTTGTAAAATCAAAGTACTGTGTTGATGTTCAGTAATTGTCAAAAATCTGTCAAATTCTATTTTGAATAATATTTTGGTCGTTTTTCAATGCCGGCTTCCACAAATTGAAAATCCAGGACAGCTAAGCGGAAGCAGAGGTGTTTGGAGCAGAGTGGCGTTTTAAACGCGTGTTGCCGCTTGTAAACGTGGGGTCGGGCGGAGAACTTTAGTCACGGGTATACCCGTGGGTAAACATTTGTATCTGGCGACTAAAAATTAGGGGTTTACCCGCGCCAAACTATTAAGTTTTGAGTTGCAAAACATATGCTAATGACTGTTTTACTGCAGGTCAGTGTCTGTCCGATGATATATTTCGTTGGGTTTTAAATTTTGTTGATTGTAATAAACATTTATAAATCATTGAAGTTATAACACAAATTTCATAAGCGAAAATCGCGTGCAATTTTAGAAGTACTGACTTAACTTCAGGCGCGGGTAAAAGGGTTGCGGGTAGATTTTTTCGCGGGCTCACCCGCGGGTAGAAAATTAATTTACGTTAGTAAAGCGGTGGTTTATGGAAAAAACCCGTTACGCACATTCCACTCTGGTCTGGAATGTCAGTCGACAGTCTTGCAAAAATACAGGGGCACCGCTGACATCAATAAAGATCCTCTAAAATTAACGTTACGTCTTGGAATTTAAATCATGTAACGCTTAAAAATGTGTTGGCTTCTCGTTCGGTTCGCTCTCAAAGTTTTTAAATCAAATTCCATTCCTGATTTCATAGTCCCTCCGTTTTAGGATTAACTGATGCATCCTTATTCTACACCCTAATTGTTCTGTTTTACTTGTTTCTGGGTACACATAGCTGAGTCCTAAAATACAGATTGAAAATCTGTCTCTTTACATTTCATGGTTCATTAAAAAGTAAGAAAAAATAAATGAATGAAAAATAAACAAACGACGCTTCGGTGTCATAGTTTTTCAAAAATCAGGACCTGATTTTTAAATATTTCATGATCAATGCCTATTAATAGTGGATATAGCATCATTTATACTGTCTGGTTTCCTAAAGTATATATAAACACAATCAGGCATAGTACAGTACATTTGGGCACACACTTGGAACGGATAAAATATATACCTTGTTGCATGAGCGTAAAGACCAATTTAAATTTAGGGGGGATCCATGATTAAAAGCCCCTGTAAAAATTATGGTCCTTGAAACACAATTGGCAAATCGTAATAACGATGATTCAATGAAGTAATGTCTGCATGAAACACATGAGAATACAAACTCTAAGATGGCCGTGGTACCTTGGCTGGCGTTTTTGTGCGCCTTTGTAAAGGTTGCATAAAATCAAAAACACAGAGGGGAATGGTGTCTGTATGAGCGTCTATTGGTACAGAGAAACGTCCCAAAATGAAGGTATACGTGATAGCCTTAGAATGAAAGACAAAACACAACCAGAAATACAGTTACCACCACAACCATTGCGAATGAGACCAGTATTGATTTTGAATTAAAAATGCTTTTTGACGGGCGTTTGAAAACACAAAACCAACGAATTAAGAGGAGGGGATGGGACCCAGGTTGAACAAAATATATCATCAGGGGCGCAGCAACGGAATCACACAACGGGAGACACGAACCACGTGAGCGAAGTCTTCGAGGACCTAAACACATTTTTGGCTGTTAAACCTTAATGAAAGCGTTTTGGTTTTGAAATTCTGAGATCTCCATTTTGCTGCGCCCTTGTATATTTCCATATACACAAGCACAGCAAAAAACTTCAAAGCACAAACTGTGAAGTAAGAAAATACTACGGATACCAGGAGGTGTGTAAATAGACATTCCGTTTTAGGTAAAAATCTGTATTCGTATCCGTGTTGGTTTCCGTTAATATAGAAGTTTCGAAAATTTCGTAAAATGTGTCAATCCAGTATTTATTCTTTAAAATTTTGGTTAACCTAGAAAACTTATTTCAAACTGTTATATACGTCAATATCCGTTTTCAGTTTCCGTCATTTTCATCATTATCCGTTTCCGTTATTTTTAACTGTCAGGTTCACTCTCAAGGCCAAAATAACATTGAAACTTCCTTGTACTACGGTTAACCCTTTGAGTCTTGGCTGTTGAATGCCATAGAGCAGATCAACTATGACTAAATATTGAAAATTTGAAACAAACTATTTACATCAAAAACTTATCTTAAATTTAAAAAACAATGTATAAAATTTTTGAAACATTTCTGTGTTCAATTTTAAAAAAAAATTGAGTCTTGCACGCTAGAAATTTTGATTCTATTGATTTGTGGCACAATTTGTTTGAATATTGTTAATTCAAATTTAAAAAAGTTAAGACACCAATATTAGGGTTTTCAAAGCTACTGATAATCTAAAATTGAAAATTTTTCTGCATTGAAATTTTAAAAATGTAAAGAGTGTTGAAATTTAAAGACTTTTGTTTTCACAAAAACGCGAACGCAAAACCATTTTTTACCTATTTGATTATTGTTTATGTTAATTTCGCTATTTCCGTTATTTAAAATATTTGTTTCATGTTTGTATTTCGTTAAAATTTCCAAAAAAATTTGCTTTCTGTCTTTGCTAAAATGGAAAAAATAAAACATACAATGGAATCAAAGCGTTAAAGAATAAGGTTCACAATTCGATGAACTGAGTTTTATTGCTGTTCGTAAGTGTATACTTATAGACTGTAGCGTATATCAAGTCGTTTGTGGTCATTAAAATACTGAAAATTATACGTTTTTAAGGTTTATGGGGACGTATGGCCGTCTTTCACAGGCAGTAAGATTCAATATTACGACTTTCATATCGAAACCTCAATAAAAATAAACCCAAGTGTCTGAAAATATGGCTATTTTCATTCCTCAAACTGTTAATGAAAAGTGCACGTTCAGTTTAGGGCCAGCAATGTTTACCTCTTATCACATATAGTAGACATTTTTGACATCTGGACGTGAAAGTTCTCTCGAGCTGGAGCGTAGTTCGTTTTAGCTGAGCAGTGATGGTGAACGTCTGTTACACTTGAATCTGCAGTTCGATTCCTAGCATAAAATTGAATATTAGATGAAATAGAAAATATTCGTGTGAGAAAGGTTTAATTTTGTTCTATCACCAGTTTGCACGTTCATTCTGGACCACGTAATTATAGTTTCAAATTTTAACACAAAATTTTTGTTCCGTTCCAATTGGCGGAATGGGGTTGGTTCAGGTGGGGTTCCCTTGTGTCCGCCAGTAAAGAAATTTACTCAAGGGACAGAAGCATTTAAATCGTTTTAAACACTTGTGTTTAGGTTTAGCAAAAATGAGAATTTTTACGTTCAAATAATAAATGTTGTCCTGTAGAATGCGAGATTTAACTGTTGCTTTGACTGATACTAAAGTTACAAAACCTGTCACCAACTGACAACAGGGGCTAAATATAGCACAAATCTGTAATCCTTCATATTGACATGCTTTTTTACAGTAAAACGATGACATGGAACATTTTTTGTAATTTTGAAATGCCATTCGGTTTTTCTACCAAAATACAAACATTATTAGCTGGGCGTCAATTCCGGTAACTCAATTACGGTTTGCGGTTAGCAGAGTTCCATTGAAACTGAAAAAATTTGAACTGGAATCGGAATTTCAATCGAAATCGATTTTTTTGTCCCAGTCAGTTTCAATTTTAATTTACGATAAAATTTTAAGTTGTAAAACATTTTGCGAATTTTCCTCGGTTTTCAGTTTTTATTTACATTAGGTTTTCTAACATAATCTGCAGTCCGCAAACTCTGAATTAGAACGCAGTCTAAAGATTAACACAATAGGACAGTTAACCAAAAATCCCGGAAATTCGCACGGGATAACATTTTGCTGGAATTGAAATCGAAACATAAAAATTTTGACGAAATTTCTACCAGACTTGGAATTCTGTCAAAATTTTACCGGTTGATAACAAGACCATCTGCTTCCGATTTTCAATATCGTTGAAATGTGTCAAATTACAAATAATATGTACCTATTTCGAGAAGTTTCTAACCATTTAACTCACTGAAGTGTTGTTTGTTATACCACAGGGTTCCTAACTTTAACTGTTCGTAAGAAAAGATATAACCAATCAGAAAAGCATACAATGCAAGGGATAAAGGAACATATCCCTTTTGAAATGTCTGGAGAGAGACAAATCTCTCTCCACCGAATTGGGTCAAGATTTTGCAAGTCAAAAATTAATTTTATGATATTTTATACCCTTTGGAAATGAATTCCTGGTTACTAATCGGCACCCAACTGTTTTATGAAAGCTTAAAATAGCAACGTTGACGTTGTTTCAATGTTGAACTCCATGGCTTTTACCGAAACCGGAAAAACTTGTTTTAAAACTCGTCAGCCAAAAATCGACTACAAACTTGTTCGTATGAAAAGCGTTGGCCATGAATTAAAAGTTATTATGTCAACAGAAAACCGTTTCCTGCGGTTGGTTGATTTTTGATTTCAAACAATTTTGAAAATGTTGATCGCTTAGAAAATCTGTTTGTTGAAAGAAAATATGTTAAAGTTATAAGTATTTAGCAAATGTTTAAATTATACATCTATAATATTCGTCAATTTAGGTTTTTGGGTGGATAATATCATTTACTTTACTGTACAGTTGACTTGAAGCCGCTGTTTCTACTATGAAAATTAATAGACAAGAAAATAACGATGCTACGCAACTTAAAATTCCACCGAATGAAATGATTACTTTTATTTTATTCGTAAAGAAAAAATTTACCAAAAATCAAAATAAAAACCAAAAATGCTGTTAATTTGTTGTTAATTGCTATTTTCATGGGATACGTAAGCATTCAATGGGGTATGTTTTGGGCTCCAAAGAACGGCTACAAAAATCCCTCGTGGGAATATTCGGGGCGCACTGGCCCCGCTCAATCCGTCTCAGTTTCATCTCTGCTATGGTTGCGTGACACAATTTTGTGCCGTGCAGAGCCGTCTGTCGCCGCACGCCGCCGAGTATCAGAAATATAACTAAATTTTAAATGTGACTGCCATTTCCGGTTTCAGGCCACATACCTGAAAGACCTTTCTTTGTGTTATAATTAATGCATTTTCGAACAGGCACACGTTGTTGTTGCTGTTGTTTTTCAACCCGTAAAAGATTGTGGTATGATTTATATGATTTAAGATTGCAAGCCTGTACACAGCGATTGGGTTAAAAATTTGTATCAAAGATGAGTCTGTAAGTTTTGCGTCCAGCAATTAATCAAAAAATTTCATTATCATACGCGTTCCTGATTGGAAACAGAGTGCAACCATTTCAGCTGGTTTGTTCTAGAGTACCTTTTTACTCAGAGCAATCAGAAGCAGAGCAGAGGTCAAAACTATAGCTGGGTACCGGACATCCGGATATCTGGATATGAATAATATCAGGATATCTGGATATGAAAAATATCCAGATATGCATCAGAAATAACGTGTATCTGGATATCAGGATATCCGCTGAATATCCGAAATGCTATTGTGTGAAATTTTTTGAAATAATTTGCATTGTTTCACCACTAAAATAGCTGGAGTTGACGAAAAAAAATTGTGTATTCAACCCTGAGCCAAAATATTTGCATTATTATTCAATGATGTTTAAAAATCATACCTATTGAAACATGTTAAAAATAAAAACTTCAGTTTAACCTGATATTTATCGGTAGAATTGCTTCGTATTTTTAAATTATATCTCAAAAGTGCCCAGTGAAAAATTTGCGTCGAATACGCACCGTCAAGTACTAAATTTATGGCTTATAGTTGTTCTGTATAGACAATAGATTGAATAAAAGCTTATAATAGTCTGCGTTTTGATTTTTAATCAAAAACAAGTAAAAATTTAGCAGTAATTTAGGTAAGCTAAACCAGTCATCCAACTCCAAAAATGAAACAATTCAACTCATTGCGCCGCCGTTACGCAGTAAATACATAAAAAAATTATACTTTTCTGAACTGTTGCAAATATTACATTTTTGGTTCCACGTTTAGGCTTGTCAACTCGGTAGACTGTGATTGTAGATGTTATTCGTGGAATTTCTAAAAACCTGTGATTCTAAATGAGCAGTCGATATAAAATAGTTAAAAATCAGCTCTGATTTTTATGGAAGTAAACCAATGCACTGTATTACGACGATAAAAATTGTAACTGTGGCGACGCGTAACCCATTGGCATGAAGTCCGCGCGTGGTTGAAATTAGAATTGCGAGGTTACAGATTTAATTTCCGATTTTAGAAAAAAAGCTTTGTTTTGATTTTTAGAAATAAAATTTATCTTCCATAATCAATTGTTGACGCATTGCGCTGAATCAAATAAAAATTTGCTTGGAGAATTGATCACGAATGTCATTTGAAAAAACCGAAATATGAAATAGTAACTGAAATTATTGATTTTTAATTGATTTTTAAACAAACGGGCAAGTCAAAATAGATTGCACACTGCAAAAATGGTAAGTCAAATTGACTCTCTCCGAAATAGGCTTTTCTTGACTACACAAACTGAGTGAAAACTCGACTCCGCCACAGTCAAATATAATCAGAAAACTTTTTCAACTCTCACCGTGACGAGTTTGTTGGACATGTGACAAGAAAACCATGTTGGTGAGATAAGTTAACCCTGAATCCGTCTTTACGTAGCGAAATAAAAATGGACGAGCTTAAACCAAATTAATACTATATTACATCGGCGGAAACGCACAAAATTGTATAAAATATTTTTTTATTTCATTATGAAATCATACAACTGTAGCAAAAAACATAATTTCACACCAAAAAACGCTCATAAGAGACCGGAAATGTTTGAGAAATGAAGTCGTTTAAGGCCTTTTTCTACTTTAAGTTTGATGCTTTGGTTAAAAACTTCTGTATTTTAGAAGAAACAACAAATATTCACAGCATTTTTAGACGAACAAAAAATGAGGTGGAATTTTTAAATAAAATTTAACTGAGACAGTTCTTTATTTCAATGTTCTTCCAAATCAAATCAACAGACGACACTTAAAATATTTCTGTGCCTGTCAATGTGGGAACCGGAACCTTAAACCCCCGGATACACAAATATGGTAGGGCATAAGTCACGTTGAAAGGTCTACAGTGTTTTATTTTTAATTCGACTTAAGTCCAAGATTAGTTATAGGTATGCCTGACGGTCAAGCAAGAGGGGATGTCAGGTCTTTTTGAATGTGTTTTAACTGTTTAAGCCTAAGCCTATGTCTAACATTGTGAATCGAGTAAAGTTTGGCGTACACAGTTTGCTCTGGGCTGCGTTTCGTCGTAAAAACGATATTACGAAAATTGAACCTTTGTATAAATATTTACCTACAAGCATCAAAGGCGCAGCCACGGGTTCTAATTTTTGCCCTGGCGGTTTAAATACTTTTTGCTGGTAACACAAAAATGTTCCAAACGTTAAAAAATCAAAGACGATGGGAGCAGAGGGACGGACGGAGATTACTCCAGGGATCAACTTTTCAAAAGTGTTTCCAAAAAATTTGATTTTTTGTAAAATTATTGGTGACACAAATTTTGAACTGGTTAGTCAAGTTCAAAATTAAACTCGATTTTAGCTTGTATTAAATTTAGTAACTTCCGCATTAGAATGGTCATGAATTTGCCACCCCAAGACGTGACCCGCTTATGAAATAAAGACGGCATCCAGACCGTTTGAAAAATGTTGTCTTTACTGATTCGAATCTGCTGATTATAAACAAAGTGATTTAAGCTCATGATGAGGTTCAAAGATAATTTTACCTTTCCCAAACAATTTACGGAACACTAGAAAGCCGGACTCGGCTGAAGGTTGTATTCCATTCCTCTCAACTTTGAAATCTAACAAAAGCAAAGACAGAAAGCAAATTGTTGAGTGAACAAAGACATAAGGTGATGTATCTTTTGGCACATACACTGCGCTCTGCTCTGCTTCGTAAACAGTTGCCTCGAACAAGTAGAAAGATGAATATATTTACGCTTTTTGATGTAAACCAGAGCCAAAAATATTATATTTTAAACCAAAGATTTTGTTTTTACACAAAAGATACACAAAGACAAACCTGAATCAGGCAATAAAAGACACAAATAAGTTATAACTGACACTTTTGTTAAAAAATCGAAACGCAGAAATTTTTATTAAGATTGACGAAATGGTTATGTTAATCATCACGAAGCGAATTTTTAAAATACCAGAAACGGGAAACGGATATAAAAGAAAGTTAAAAATATTTTTGATTTTCAGCGCTTGAAGTAGATTGAAACTTTTCATTCAGTTTTGGCCGTATTGTTTTTAGGATAAATCTCCCAACTGCTGTTTGGCCTGGACTGAAATGCAATCTGTTCAGATAAGCAGATTGGCGCAGATAAATTAGTAATTGGCTTGAATAGCAGAGTACCTTTAGACACATACCGATTTAGTGTAATTGTAGTAAATTCGATATTTCGCGTATTACAAGATATAAACCAAGTTTCAATTATGGTGTTTTTGGAGCTTGGTACCAGCCAAATATGGAGGGGCACGGACCCCAGTGCCCCTGTGGGAACGCTCTTAAGGATCCCGTGGCTTTTATAATCGCTCAGGCTTAGGAATATGTCAAAGAGAAGTCAGTGGCGATATAATTTTTCTGACTACACATTATAGAAAATCTCAAGTCTACAATATATTAAAGTTTATTGCTGTATGAAAAACGAAGAGAATCAGTTTTTTCAAGTCGCTTTTTCAGTAAAATAAAGATTTTCCGCTAGAAGCAGGTAAATATCTTGGATGTGCATCCATGTGCAGTTTACGAGGCAGGATTTTGCTGACCGCCGACTCCGGATTTTGAAAGCATATATTTGTTGTTGCGATACTGCATTTCACAATTTAAACAGTACAATTCGTCGAGTAATTCAAAATATTTATTCGATGCTATTTTGTTGCGACAATTCTAAAACTAATTTTCTTTCATGTATTGTTGAACGTCGGATCGTTTTTTGATTTCAATAAAGTAAACTTAAACTTTAGACTTAATGAGTTGGCAAATAAAACATGACCGAGTTTTGGTTTAGGCCTAATATTCCGTTTAGATGAGAGTTTATAGACTGCTTAGCAGTTCAGTATTCGGAAGTGGGCGGAACAAGTGCTTGTGATTTCTAGTTTTTGAAAATTTGCCGAATGTATATACTTTTTTCTGTGTGCTTGCACAAATACATTTTGCATTATATGTTGAAGTGCCTACAGCAAATATGAGATGGGAAAAGCTAATGTTACCGGTTTAGCTTATTATAGACTGCATGGCACAGTGGTAGAGCGTTGAAATATCTCAGGATGCTTGAATATCTGACTGTTAACCCCCAGGAAATGTACTCTTCTGCTCAGTTGTGAATTTTTTTGATTCAGTGGACTGAAAGTAAAAATATGCCTCGAAACCTAACCGCTGTAAAAAACTCAAATTTTAATTCAGTGCAATGCCGTATGGAGTTTTTGGCATTTGTTAAATTTTGCGCCGTCCCGTTTTCCGGTGGGTCTCCAAAACAAGTTTTGCTTTTAGACATTATTTTTTGCTTAGGCTTCAGCTTAGATGTGCACCTTTTTCAACACTTAGGCTTATGAATATACTTAATCAATAGTTACGGCCTTAAACGAAACATTTCCCTAGCGTTTGACTAAAATTAAGCTGCGGTTGTGACCAGCAGGGCCGGCGTCAAGATAGTCGGTCCCGCCCCCGAAACAGTTAAGAAGAGGCCCCAATAAAATGGTTTAAATACTCTATAACTTCGTGGTTAGCGAAATGATTTAGCTTGCTAAAGTGGTGTCCCCCAAATGTTGTGGCTTCCGAAGGGTCGGTGCACCCAATTAGCGGTTTTGGGGGGGGGGGCGCTTCCTCCGGCACTGACGGCGAGGTTCCAATCTCCGAAATTCGAAAATAAACAAACGATACATAAATTTAACTCACAGCACACGCAAAGCATTCGGAGCAGAAAAAGTAGCCAGAAAGTGTCGTTATAATTTGGCCCATCAACAATTTACGACATCGGGAACAATTAATCGGAAACAGTTTGTAGTAGCACTTTTTGCAGTAAACTTTGTCGCCTTTATCATACCTCAAATTGAACAAAAAATCATAAAAATTTTTTTATTTCTTTTTCGTTTTAAACTTATGAAAATGGATTTGGCGATCAAAAGTGACCGCAAACAGCATTTTTGGTATTTGAGCAAAAAGTTTAATTTGAAATTATTGGTTAAAAAAACACTTTTTGTAAAAGATTATACATTTTAATACTGGGTTGGACACCAGTGATATGTTTGCTTTTTGTTCATTACGTAAATATTTGTATTTGTGACGAAGAAATTTTGCACGCAAAACGACCGTATCGTAATGGGAACGGTGACCTTTTGGCTGATACAGTTGCAACATTGTTCAAAATATTATGAAAATTGTTTGTTGAAATATTCAACTGATAAAATTTAAATTAAATTTCAATCTTTGCTCCTCGAATGACCTTTGACACTGGAATCATAAACAAGTATATTTTCGTTGAACTGGACGCCAATCGTTCAAATTGATGAATGCATATAGCGTACGGAACGATAAGAAACCAACAAATTAATTATGTTGTGGAATTTAAAATGAACCTGTTGCGAAGGAAAAGACTGGTTAAAGGTGTTACATAATTAATTTCACTAAAACTCATAAATAGTTACACTGAGGTATTCAGCTGTTATCTCCTGCACACTTCATTGTAAGTTTTCCTAATTTTTAGATACTGACATTATTTTTAGGATTTGGCTGAATCTGATGTTTACGACTAAGCTTAATCGAAAGCTCACGGACAAGTGTAGAACAGACGAAATTAGCGAGTTCTATTAACGGTCACAGATGTATTCATGACATGAACAAAAATCAAATAAGATTTCAAAGTAAAATAATAATTGTAAACAAACCAGTTATTGATTGGCATTTGTTCTTTACAATTATCACACAGAAAGCAATCTTTGTGATAAAACCGATCACGAACGTAGACACAACGCTAAAATTACAGTAAACACATTGAGAGGCTCATGTGGCTGCTATGCAGACGAGCAACTGTCGCATAACCAAAAATAAATCAACTTTAGGTCGCACAATTCTGAAATATTTGAGGTTGGTCGATGGAAACTTGTTCAACTGGTTGCAATGAACAACTTTAAGAAATACAGTCATTTATTTGCTATTAATGCTAAATTGCTTTTCGGTAGTCGGTAAATGTTTCAATTTGGTTATGACACAAATGGATATGTTTTTGTGTTGAAATTCATGGATCAGCGTTGTAATTTAGGGCCCATATACTGAAATGCTTACGTCACCTATCACCATTTAGTAAATAGATTTTCAAACTAACGAACTGGTGCAATTGCAGATTGAAATTTTAGAACAATTCTTGTGACGGGTCTCGGTTGCTGGTATAAGAATAAGGATGGCGCAATATTTCTGTAATCCCGTTTGCTCCGTCCGTTACCTTACGGTAGTGTGCACGTTGAAAAACGGCCCCGGACGCCGATGGACGTCATCAAAAATATTGCGCAACCCTAAAAAACAGCGAAATACAGCAAAGTAATTTTAAATTGAATTTTCTTGCCTCAGCGATTGGTTTTTCACATGTGGTACACATTTTAACATCATGAATACCATCTGCCATTGTGTGTTCTCGACAAATTGGTAAACATTGACGCATTTCGTATCCAGTATGCGGCAAAGGTTTACCACACATTGTGCAATGAAAACAGTCCACGTGCCAAATGTGATTCTGACCCGGGGGCGCAATCCACTAAAAACAGCAGGCGAAATACCAAGTTTGACTCCCCATATAAAGTCACACTACGGCACACAGGTTGAATTAATAAAACAGGCTTATGGTGCAGGGGGCCCGTGTATAGAACAGGGTTGGACGAGGCTTAACCTCAGGCTTAGGAATACGCTTACACTACTGTTCCAACCCTAGGGCATAGTTATAAATGGAATAAAGCAAATTCTTAAGCTTAGGCTTACAAAATAAGCAGAAATGTGGAAAAACCTGCTATTTTCTATCAAATTAATAGCGGTGTATAAAGTGGACAAGTATGAATGGAAATTGCTGTACTACATTTTGAATGAAACATTATTTGCGACATTTGTAGTTTTGGATTTTTTTCTTTACTGTAGCTTTTTGACAATATTTCTGATGAATTTATTTGTGGTTCAACTTAAAATATCGTTTTGCAATCGCCGAATAATAGGAGAATGTAAGCTGTTTGAAGCAGGATAATTTCCTTAATTTAATTTTTGTGCAAAATTTTCCGGTGTTTGTCACGTGTCAAAATTTTCTTTTAATAAAAAATTAAATGCATCAAAAATACGATTGTACTTATCTGTCATTTTGTCCAATCAGCGAGATTGGGTTATAAACTTATATTTGTTCTGTACGTCCCGTTTTCAAAATGTAACATCGTAACATTTGCAACTAACCAGCCTTCCCATCATTGGTAATCCACATTTATAACAAACTTGATCCGGTTGTGCCATATTACAAATAGTCGCTTGTGAATTTGTATTTTATACTAAAATATACTCAGGTTCTGTAGTTTTTCAAAGCGTAAGCCGCAAGACTAGACAAACAAGTTTAAGCATCGAAACTACTACCAACACTTAAATTTACAATATTCTGTGAAAAGAATTTTTTAATTTGTTTGAAGATTAAATTTATGCTAATCGGATGCTTTTGAAAAACTACAATTAAAATAAAATGTTTCTCAAAATTTTGTGAAATTAACTGATTTGCCTGGTTTTATACTGCACACCCTAAACAAATTCAAATTTAAGCGAGACATTTTTGTAACAGTTTCTGTTTGTTATACAATTTTGGTTCTCGTACACTTTTCCGACATTCAAACTTAGGCAAAAATTTATGTTTGGAACACTTTTCTAAAAATTAAACCTTAGCCCCAACCACGGAAAGTGCACAACAGCCAGAAAATGTATTGTATATATTGTTGTAAGCTTAAAACTTCTGTCAGAGAATTTGATAGCAGTAGCTTGATTCTGTTACAGTTATAATTAATATGTAAAATGCCGACTACTGAAATGTGAGAACTAAGAGATATCTCATTTTTAGTCAAACTATTTTAGTGTCCGCTATTGCACTGCCAATATTTGGAGTCGAAATCCAACAACAGTATGAACTTTACACCAATATTTGTTTGGCTTTCAATTGAAGTTTAATCTTATTCATACATACCTGGCGGCAATTTTGTTTGATAATTTTGTGTAATTTTATTAAATTTTCCTCTTAATTACGCAATCAGTTGTGTTATTGTTTATTAATTGCGAATGCAATTGAATTAGTATGTTTACGCAAGTAACAATTACAAATTGACCTTTGGTTGACCTTGTTGTTGAAGTTGTAAACAAAAGAAAATCTATTTAAAGAGATAGGCTACAGAATCTGAGAGTTTTCAGTTTTAATTTAGTCTTCTGGCCTTTTCTAAACAACATTTGATTTAGTAGAGTTTTCATTATCATTTGGAATGACTTATTAGTAGCTTTTAAATGCATGATGCACTTAGTAATTAGTTAATTGTCGCTTGAAGTGTGATTGCTTGGAAATAAAAATGCACTTTTGATCAAG
>JASANG010003944.1:0-126815 GCA_030248215.1 Enoplolaimus lenunculus
GCTGCACGGTCGGGACGACCCCTTTCTCCGAAAGATATGGCCACGCCGGGAATTGAACCTCGGACCTCTCGCTCGCGAGTCAAGCGCGCTACCCATTACACCACGCGCCCGATATTATAATTTCCTCTGATGCTATATGTGCCCAAGTATGTACGTGTCTTAACATTACAGACTCTGCACATACACAAGCTAAATCGCGTATGCCCACAATAAATTGCTGCATTAAACACGGGATCCAGGTAAAAATATATATTGGTAACGTTCACATAAACATATAACCCGTAGTAAATAAGTGCGCATGAACAGCGGAGCCGCGTGGCTCAGTTGTACAGTGTTTGTCTGAAAATATAAAGTATAGTTTATTAAACAAAATTTATTATATAATTGCTAAAATAATATTGTATTTACTGCTAAGACAATGTCAACTCCCGGTTCCGGAACATCAGCCACAACGACCGCCAACACCGGCAGTGCAACTAATCCATCCACACTTCTACCTCTTGAGCTGGTAGACAAATGTATCGGTTCGAGGATATGGATTATTATGAAAAACGACAAAGAAATTGTTGGAACTTTGTTAGGTAACAGGGTTCCAACACGAACTAACTTTTACCGGGACTGGACCATGAACAGGAACAGGAATTGAATTTCTTTGCAGGAACCGGATATGGAAACAGTTATCTTCACCGAATTATTGTCGGACTTTTAGAAAACTTACCAAAAATAGCATAAGCGAATTTTTAGCTATTTCAGCATCAAGTATTCCAGAAACACATTTGTATCTGTTTATTAACCATATGAAGCTAATTGCATATATTCAATTCGAAATAGCAATATTTCAAGGACGAACCCAATATTCAAATGATTCTGAATATTTCGTCATTACCACAAAACTATAAATTCCAGTTCCTGCATCTTTGATTGCAGGAACAGAAACACGAATTGAATTTTTGTAGGAATTCCGGCCGGAACAGAAATTCATGTGGAACAACATCATTTATTGTATTTTTTCCGAACTAAAATAAGAATGTTTGTTTTACTTGATTTGTTCAACATCAAGATTAACTAAAGTTTTTATGAGTGTTCAAACAAAACATAATTTATGTTTTCAAAAATGATAATTTTTTAGTGCATTTGTACCCATGACTGTAGACTGAATTTTGCTATTTTGGATTGAATCCGTAATCAATCACCGTTGATTTTTAGGATTTGACGATTTCGTTAACATGGTTTTGGAGGATGTAATAGAGTATGAAAATACGCCTGAAGGAAAACGTATAACGAGGTTGGATCAGATATTGTTGAACGGCAACCATGTAACTATGTTGGTGCCTGGAGGAGAGGGACCCGAGGTGTAATCAATGACAACGCTTGAATCCTCCTGCTGCTACAAATGGATTCGTGCAGCTAACACACGGATTCGTGCAGCCAACATGGACTCATGAAAATAAAAGTATCCTCATCCTCTGTAGTTGATAATTTTCTGAAGTTGACTGGAATTGACCTGACGTAATGTTTTTATTCTCGATTTGAAAACGTCTGGGTTGACTGTTGATGGTAAGCTTGTTTTATCTGCAATATGTTATATGGACCATTGTGGCGATTGGGTACTTTTGAGGCGACTAAGAAATAGATTTATTGCAGACTGTATGCTTGATTTTAAATCATTGTGCACTTTTATTTGAATTTATTTTTCGTTTGCATAATTGTGTAATTGCATAAGTTTTGAGTGATACTGGACATCATAGGGTGATATAATTTAGATTTTCAGCTGCTTTTGCCAAAATTATTAGGGACGTGCCGATACCAAAATTTTCGCATTAGCGATGCCGAATTTTTATTGAAAATATGCCGTTGCCGATCGGAATTTGAAGACACGATGCTAGAAGAACAGATAGGATACACCATTACATCATCATAAATACTAACACGTAAATTCTAACAACTATAATATATAATTTGATAAAAACGGTTCATTCCAATTAAATTTTTCGAACATAAACGCAAGAGAGAGAAGAGTTCCCTGATCCCTGATCATACGCACTGAAACACACCAGCAAGTTTAATTGATAGACTTCCAACTCACTGTTATATGCAAAAAATATCGGCAAGCAATCGGTTTTTTTACAGTGTCTATACCGATAATAATAATTATTATTGTTATTATTATTATTATTATTATTATTATTATTATTATTATTATTATTATTATTATTATTATTATTATGGCCCATGTTACTATAAAGGCCGTCCCAATTTCCCGGGACACAAATATACCCGGGGTGCACACTTATGCGCTCCTGTTTACATATGCACAGGCAGATATATTTGCGTAACTGTCCCATTGTCCCATCTGTCCCAACCTTCCCATCTGTCCCATCAGTCCCATCTGCTCCAACTGTCCTATCTGTCCCAACTGTCCCGTTTGTCCCAACTGTCCCAACCTTCCCATCTGTCCCACGTGTTCCAAGTGTCCCAACTGTCCCGTTTGTCCCAACTGTCTCATCTGTCCCGCTGTCCCAATTATATTTTTTGAATGTACTCCTGGTACCTTGCTGTTCCGGGAAAATGAGACGGGTACTCCGTATAGATGGGCACCGGATATCCGGATATGAAAAATATATGGGTATGTATCCGAAATGAAACGTGTATCCGGATATCCGAAATGCTTTTGTCTAAAAATTTTGGAATAATTTGCATGGTTTCACCACCAAAGTAGCAGGAGCCAGGGTTGTTGGCCGGAAAAAAATTCCCAGAAAAAATTGTTTTTTCCATTTTTTTCCATTTTTTCTGAGGGGGGTGGAAAAAATGGAAAAATATTAAACGATTCTTAAATATATTTTGCAAGTAAATATGGTATAAAATAACGTTCTTAGGTGACATCCAACTAATATTCATGCAACACATTAACAGCGACCGTGTGTAATGTCCACCAGGACACATTATATGTCCGAAAAACGAAAAAATTGCAGCATATGAATATATAAATGAATTTCAGAATTGAAACTTTGCCACGAGATTCGATGCAAAACTAAATATGCAACTTGTTCGGTTTACTCACCAGGTTTCGTCGACTGTGGGACGGCCAAAGTTAAGGTGCTCAAAATTGAAAGCTTGCTTCTACCGTGTGATTTAACACAAGAATATGTCTAGCTTCAACCACGCTTTGCTCGCGAGGTTGCAGTAATTGAAAGGCTTCGCTGTCAGAAACAACCCAAAAGTATATTGGTATTTAATATATACTTACATAAAAATAAGCGTGACTGTTTTAACTCGCTCCATTCATGGGTTTCTGATGTTCCGATGACCTCCTCCTGTTATTCCATGCCAAAACTTAAATTTTTAAAAAATTCGAATTTTAAGGTTCCAAATTCCTTTAATGGACTCAAAATGTTTTTGTCGAAAAATTATACAAATTATATACCATTTGACACTGGTTGCGGAGCTAAGACGAATATTGTTAAATATTTTCCAATCAGACGTCTCCCAAACGAGTCAGTGATATATAATTTATCCAACTTATCGAAAAAAAATTTTGGGAACTTGTGGCATTAAAAATCGAATTTTTCAAAAATTCCGATTTGGGCATGGAAAGATTACAGGATGTCATCAGAAGCTCAAATATGCAGAAACTTTCAAAATGCAAGTTTTTTGGGCAAACGACGGCTAAGGGAGGGCTAACCGATCACTCAGATAAAGAATGAATTTTTTCCATTTTTTTCCGGAAAAAAATGGAAAAAATCATTTTTTTCCGGTCATAATTTTTTCCGGAAAAAACAACCCTGGCTGGAGCTGACGAAAAACTTCTGTATCCAAGTATCTATTGTGGATTGGATACGCCTCGGTGAGTCAAAATTTGGCCAATTCCATTAGAGATAAGGTGAATTTTGTCGTTTTTAGTTAATTGTAGTTTGTTGGAGCAATATTCGAGTTTTTCAATAATTGTGTTAATTGTTTGGATAATTTTAATTATACGGCCGTGCCTACTAAGTCTACGCGTAAGTCTAAACATATGCCTGGGACTACCAGTCTCTAATTGCCCCGTTCCCCAGTCTGCCAGTGAAACGATCTCAAATCCTTGATTGAAACTCGCAAAGAATGCGTAAACTTTGAAGTTTAATGATCACATCACTATATTTTCGTTTGCGGGAAATTAGCTATTTGTTCAGTATGTTAATTATGTATCATATATATTTGGATGCAATCCGTTGCTATTTCGTCTCAATCAGTTTCGTGTTCTGCTTTTTTGATGCTCGGACATTTAATAAAACTAGTTTCAAAGCGGGCTGGCCATGGCCCCCTTAGTCTCTTTGGCGATATCCTTGCCAAATATCGCCAAATTATAACAATACTGTAGTGACCCGATAGAAGGGGGGGCTGATATTTATTTGACCTCTCCAGAGAGTACCCCCTCTTATTCGGTTACGGACTGTTATTTATTTTTTTCCCGTCCTCCGCCACACTTCGGTACACATATATCCGGTATTGTAACTAACCCTTGAATTGAATGTTTATTTGCCTTGTATCAAAAGCTTTAGCCATATTGCAAGGTTATACTTAGGAATGTACTTTGAAAACTTAAGTACGCTTCAAAGTTTTAAACTCACCTTTATTTGGTTCTGGAGTCATTTATGCGCTACAATTAGGACTAATTGACATTTATGAACTCAAATTAGAGTTTAGGGACTTTAAAATGGGACGTCCTTTAAAGTAACATTGGCCATATATTGTTGTTATTATTAATATTATTATTATGGTGTGTCCAATAAAATTTATTAAAACGTTTTGTAATTAAACTTGTTTACAATAAGAGCGAAAGTTGGTATTTTTTGCGTTATACGTCTTTAGGTTTCTTCTGTGGCATTACTTGATGATGTTATTGAGCAAAGTGAAACTCCGAGCGAAGCTCGGAGTTTTGGGAAGCGTTTTATGTTTTGTACTCTGGGGTGGAAAGGTGGATGTCCGTCTATCCGTCCGAAAAGAATCTCAGGAACGGCTGAACCAATTTTGATAAGCCGTTTATTAGCTACAGGCTAATTTGTCTGATTAATTAAACCTAAATTGAGACTCTACAATATTTCACTAACTATGACAGTTACAAGCAATCTAATTTAAGCATTAAAGGGTTTTGGGTGCGAGGAATCTGCATAGACTGTTTGCAAACCTCCAATACCGATATTTGAGTAGTTAGCTAATAGAAAATTTGCATATTAGCATAGTTTATAAGCCCGAATTAGGACTTTTTACAATGTTTCACTAATTAGTACGGATACAAGCAAGCTAATTTCAGCAATAATGGGTTTTTGGGTGCGAGGAATCTGAATAAATTGTCTACAAAACCGATAACCGAATAGTTACTTAATTGACAAGACAAAATTGGGACTTTTTAAATTATTTCAATTAGGGATGGGCATCGGGTATTTTTTCATATCCGGATATCCGGCAATTCTTGCCGGATATTTATCCGGATATCCGTATATGTCCGGATATCTGAAATGAAATTTTTCATTTCGGATATCTGAAACTCGATTTTGCTTTTTTTGGGGTTCCCGAACCGCAATTTTCGTTTCTTAACATAAGCACTTGTTTTAATTTGTTGTTCTAAAGCATGTACCCTGACCCACAAGCTGATTGTTATGAGCGTAAGCGATATAATTCAAAATTCTTATTTATTCAGCAAGTGCTTCAATAGTTCTGGGTATTCGGTTTTGAAGTTTGCTATAAACTGCTGAATACTTGCGTTGGCAACCTGAAATTTAATTGGTTTGGCTTGTCCTCTGCCTGATTTAAACAGCTACGAGAGATTCCATCGAATGTCACCCTTCCCTCGAACTATGTATACATGAGTCGTTTTTCGTTCCAAGAAGAATGGACCACATTGAAATATACTTACGCTAAATCGTACAAACATCAGCTCAAGTTACTTTTACTGATGCCCCGCTTTCAGCGGCGGGTACAGAACGGCCAATATATAGCATGGCCGGACCATTTTCAGCAGGAATTACGCGTAAATGCGCAGACCAGGCCGATATTTTTGAGGTGGTCCACAGTAGTTATAAGCATATTCGTAAGCTTAAGCCTCAACATAAGGATAAGCCTACGAAAAAAACTGTCTATAGATTAAACTTCATCTCGTGGGCCAAAAACCGCGTGGGTTTCGATGACAGATTACAGCAGTGAAAAATCCTGTGCTGCCATGGCTTCTTTTCAAAGAAAAACTTGGCAACCCAAAGTTACACTGTAATGCAAACAAAATCAGGTCAAAAATACTCACGGTATACGAACAAACTAACCAGAAGCTGCTCGTACAGTGAACAAACCATATTTACTATTGTTCTTATAGTCACAAAATTAAGTACTTAGATCTATAAAAATACAACAGTGTTCAACCAGATGTCTGTCTCCAGTTGCGAAATAAAATCGAGCATTAATGCTGTATGAAATATATACGCCGGCCAAAAGTCTTGACAATTTCTTATACTGTAGTAAACAGAATAATAGGGTGACTGATTTAGGAATTTACTTTCAAACTTAAGCATGGTTTAAACTTTCGAGCTCAACTTTTTATTTGGTTCTGGAGTCTGGAGTCATTTATACATTACAGTTGAGATAATTGACATTTACGGACTCTGGTTCCAAATTCAGCTCAAAAAATTTGACGAAACCTCACATTTTTGAACATCAAATTCTGCATCGCAAATAGCTCATGTTCAGGCTCCGGCACATACTGATGACCACTGGTTACAGTATTTTCCGCGTACGATTTCAATATAAAAATTGAGGTTAGATGTTCCAAAGCCAAGGCGGGCTCAGCCTCTCCTAGAAAAGCCCACCCTCTTAGAAAATTTCCACCTTGCTTGCAGATTATGAAAACCCTTGTATGCCCCTTCTGAAACCTTTAGCACCCCCACCCAGGCGAGTTTGCTACGGGTCTGCGTTAAAACACTACCAGCATTCTTCGACAGCCGTCTTCAACCTAAGCATCCGCTCAACCATAAAAAAGACGAATTCCATCGAGTAGGACATTCCATTATTCGCTGCAGGGGCCTTTCATTTGCCGCATTATTAGTAGAGAAGATTACACGTAACCGTGCCCAACCCGGACCAAACTTCCGAAAAAAACGGGAATTCTGACGAAGTACTGTAAGCATAATGCTTATTTCAGACACCTCAAGTCCAGGTTTAATCGCATTTTGCAAT
This sequence comes from Enoplolaimus lenunculus, assembly GCA_030248215.1. Taxonomy (NCBI): domain Eukaryota; kingdom Metazoa; phylum Nematoda; class Enoplea; order Enoplida; family Thoracostomopsidae; genus Enoplolaimus; species Enoplolaimus lenunculus. Next base: position 7,201 of record JASANG010003944.1, read on the forward strand.
CCATGTGCGGCGCATTTAAGATCATTAGGAAATGCTTGAGACTGCTCCATAGCCAAATTCATGTTGGCAGCAGTGTCATGAGTACAGCAACAAACTTGAATGTCACACGTTGCTTTGCAACCATCCAATTGCTTTGCGATGTTTTCGGCTGTATGGCGATCGACAACGGAGAACGCTTGCAGCAAAAGGTGCTTTAAACACCAGTCCTTTGTAATATAGTGAAGAGTACCTAATGGAAATAACTGATTCGTTTTGCTGCGAAGTCACAGATCAGCTGTCAACGACCCAGGTGCAAATGACGTTGCTGCTTTGACTTCAGACTTAACATCAGTTTTGAGAATCTCATATCTTTTTTCCATCAGTCGGGTGAGCGTGCGACGGCTAGCACCTGGAAATTTCGGTTCCACAAATTGCATTAGCAGGTTGTAAGCTAAATAACCTGTGTTGGCTTTCTTCGTGCAACTGAATCTTATGTTAGCTAATTAGGTGTCTCGCACCTGGGCTGACCAGCCTCAAGTGCGAGAAAGTCAGGCGAGCGTTCAAAAGTCGCGGAATGCTGCTAGGCCTAGCGTATTTATCTTATTACCTCGCTTAAGCTCGCTAATTCTTAGCATTCTCGTTATTTTAGCCTTAACTATTAGCTAGCTAACCGCGGTGAAATCGTATGTTCAAAAGTGGCTGAGAGTGGGCGGCATAAAAAGCTAATCTTTTACCTTTTATACTTATAGTGTTAGCCATGTCTTCGGTGCCGGGGCCAGGCCCCGGTGCATGTCTAGCAGCAATACATACCTCTTCCCTCTACCGTTGAAAGCGGTCGAAGATCTGTTACAATCATATCCGCCATTTTCTGTCGTATAATCTGACATCGTTCCGCCGAACAGTGCCGTCTCGCACATCCATGGTCTCTAACTGACGATTCATTGCTCGATCCCGACGCGCGCAACTTTTCTGGGTGTAACCGCTTCATATGTTGTGTCATACCCGAGGTGCCACCTGTGGGCAGAAGTAAAAACTCGATTTCATAAAATATGTTCAAAAAGTGTTGCTATTTTACGTCAGTTTGTGGCAAAATACGGCCATGGAGGATTCAACATCAAATAGAACTTAAAATTAAAGGTTTTTTATTTATTTCTACATTGATCCATGACGCCTCGTAAGTTTACAAGAAAACTACTCGGACATTTCAACCTGCCTGTTAAACTTATCATAACTAGCTAACGTACCTCCTTTAGTAGAATATTCTTTCTTGCAGTGGCGGCAAACGACACTGTCGGGCAATGCATTATCCGTCTGGTCTACTTTTGGTTTGAAATGCGTCCGAATTTCATCGTTTTTATTTCTAGCAAAGGACGACGTCGACGCCATATGGATATATACGTATAAGCGTACATCTTTAAGCATGTATTGTATTTGAAACAGCGGAATTCATGCACATTATAAGGCTGCAATGCTCGAGTTGCTGTTTAATATATCGTTTTTGGGTGCAAATATATCTAGCTTGCCTGCCCTGAGCATACGTGTTGGTAAGCATAACTATACAAGTAGTTATCTTCGCGTACACAGTTTACTGGCGAGCAGCATGTGTAGTTGCCATTTATAGTAGATCCTTGAAACAGTTGCAGCTGCGGGCTGCGTACCGCGATGACAGAGTGACCGCTTACATACTCGCCTGCTATTCCAGCTGCTTAGTCAAAAGTTTAGAAGTTGCGAACATATCCTACAAATATCCTATTTACGCTGACTGACACCTGCAAAAATGGCATTCTAATAGCCGTATTTTGAAGTTTATCGGGGCCCTACCTAATCTGCAAGCAGTTTCCATTTTGCATTGATTCGTTTTGATTGAGTTTGGAGCTGACCCTCCCGTTTTCCTTAGATTTGCAATGTATCATGTGCAACTTGCACTAGCTAAGTAATTTATTCTATGTTATAAGAAACTAAATGGAATACATTGTTTTGACTTTATTTTGTTTCTCGCATAGGTGTAAATTTAGTACATGACGGTGCGTGTTCGATGCAAAGACTTGGCTGGGTTAACTTTAAGATGAACTAAAAATATGAAGTTGTTATTCTGCTGATAAATGTCTCGCGAATCCGAAGTTTTTTGAATATTGTTATGTTTGGGTTAAGAAATCAATATTTTAAATCATCATGGAACAATTATGCAAGAATGTGGTTTAATATTCTAACTTAGGTTTGGAAACAGAATTTCTTTCGTCAACTCCAGCTACTTTGATGGTGAAATCATGCAAATTATTCCAAAAAATTTTTGGACAATAGCATTTCGCATATCCGGCGGATATCCGGATACACGTTTCTTTTCAGATACATATCCGGATATTTTTCATATCCGGATATCCGGTGCCCATCTATAATTTCAATAATGATTAGGGTGACTGAAGGGTTTTTGGGTGCGAGGAATCTGAGTAAATTGCTTACAACCCCCAAACCGATAAATTAATAGTTAGCTAATAACTAATTTGCATATTACCTTAATTGCTTACGTGTGTTCGAGCTTCGCTCAATAAATGTAGTCCCAGTACGACTGCTGTAAAATGATTCCAACTGTTAATTAATCACCTATTTGTCAGCTCTTGCAGTGTTCCGCCAATCCGCTAGACCAAGTAAAATATAGTATGAAAACTCATAAAAAACTGTACACGCACATGATTTTTTGCTCAGTAAGATCGAGCATCCATACACCACAAACATCTAATACTTATTGTTCCGGAAAACTGCTATAACGCAAGTGTACTTTGGAACTTTTATACGGATGTTATCGGAATGCAAGCTACTGCTTTCGTTATAAATAGGCGAAGTCTGTTCTGGCTAGATATTGAAACATAACTGCATACACGGAATTTTTCGGCGAAAATACCCACAGCGTGACGCAACTACATATGGCATGGCTGAAATACAGATCCAGGACATTATTGGCGATGCCGTTCAGTGTCCATACGCGCCGTGTTATTGGTGAATATTTCATAGCCTCATTTTTTTGCTTAGCGCATGTATACGCCGCACATATACGTATTTGGGAAGTTTCCGAACATAATATAATTTCCGTGTGCGTCTTACTATGTTTAACGCTTTGTTAGGGTAGTATATCATTCAAAGTATGTTAAATATTTCTAATTTAACTTACTGCTTTATTAGAATTTCGATAAATTACATGGTTGTATAGCAGCTATGTTGATTTTTAATCAGTTCATACTGGAGTTTTGCTTTTTAAATTATTGTTTTGCGTTTAAAACGTTACTAATGTTTTTTTTCAGCGAGGAAAATGTTTGGAAATTGTGTGAGCGCATCCAGCTTTATCGACCAAAAATTCCAGATGAAGTCAGGCAGCGATGCTTCGTAATATTTATTTCGAATGGAAATAAATCGGTAAGCAATGAATTTTAGGTTTTCAGTTGGGCTTTTCGTTCAAAAGTAGATTTGCTTTGTCGACTGAAACTATGGGCGGCATTTCAGTTTTCTAACGCGAAATATAGGTAAGTCAGTGTTATTTTCAACACCCCTTTTGAACTAAAATTCAATTTCTGTTTGCTTGACTGCTTGACTCGCTGGGCGAAACTAAAATATATTTCAATGCAGTGCTTTTATTGCCTCAGTAATGTTTATCAGTTTAATCAACAATTTCCAGTTTATAGCACGGAATACTACCGCTAACTTGTGTCTGTAGCAAAAGTAACTGAGTAAATATTTTATAATGAGCCTAAGGTTGAAAACAAATACTTCATAATGCACCTAAGGTTAGAATTAACCATGAAAAATACGCTGAAAAGACTTGTAGAATAAAACATATTATAATATATATCTATATATAATTTTTTGACCCAGACGAATAAGAGTTTTGTTAAATTTATTGTTAATTTATTAAAACATACGGATTCTGATGTACATGAAACAATTTAAAAACGGAAGTTCGCTGTAGTAGAAACGTTCTTGCAGATACCACTATGGTGCCAAAAAGCTGGTAGACGTGAAGACGGTTTGGTGATATGGGTAAGTATATACGGCATGAGTTGCATATACAGAAAATGCGTCATTGTTTGTAAAACAAACCAGTAGTATCTGAAGATAGTCGTGCGCTGCTTGTGGTAGGAAGTACACTGCATGCCAATTTAATTAAGATGTCTATACGGTGAACTCATACACACCTTTGTTGAATTTACAAGTTTGATCGTTGCTGCAAACGATACCAGAAGGCATTCCTGGCGAACAAATTGTCCTTACGGTATTTATGCTTTGTCTATTCGATTGTGTCGTTAACTAGTGATGTGGACCGAACCGCTAAAAACGAAACAGTTCGATTATAGCGTAACACTTACCCTATTCCGTATCTTTCCACTGCAATCAGTAGAATTTTTTCAATCTACGATGTAAGGCACTTGTGTGTTTTAGATAATGTTAAAATCATGCAAATTGTATTACATTTATCCTTTAATTTCGTTCGCATTTTAAGGATTACCACGTGATATTTGCAACGAAAGACAGGTCCGATGGTTTAGTATTCGACTTGGACTCGGAATTGCCGTTTCCCTGCGCCTGGTCCAAATACTACAGACGCACTTTTAGACCAGAGATTGAGCTGCAATTGCAGCACCAAAGGTGTGAACGTTAGATTGTGGTTGTTTTGAGAAACTATTGCGATTTTAGGCTCTGACTTTTACGCGGCGAACAGTCAAGTGCATAACTGGTTTTGTATGACAGTAGAGTTTTAAGTTTCGGGAATCATTGCGTAAAGGTTTGTGAGATGTGCACCAAAGGAAAACAGCAAAGCCAGAAGTATTGGTATGTGCGGCGACTAAAAATGGTTTATAACAATATATTGTAACCTTAAGTTAACCACATTGATATACCGTTATCGGCAATATGTACGTATTAGTAGCTGTGTATATTTGTTTTTCCATGTTGCAAATAATGATGACTGAGAAGCATGCTGCTGTGTAATTGACTTAGGCTAACGAATGGGCTTAGTGGCTTTGATACTGAGAATTGATTCCGGTCAGTTATAAACTTTCCACTGTCTCACTTAGATTATTCACATGTTGTATTTTATTTTATTACACATGAAGTGATGTATGATCAGTTTTGGTTTTCAGACAGTTTCGTGTTATATCGCTAGAGAATTATTTAACACATTTTGCTTCTGACCGCAAACATATGTTGACTGATGCTGGTGATTTTATCAAACCGCCACCTCAATGGCCTGCAATACGAACACCAGGTAAGAAAACTAATTTGCGGAAAACCAACGGTGCTGCAGCTAACAAATCACTTTTGTTCGTGATTTTGCTTAACTTTTCCGATATCAATCATTTTTAATGATTTTTGTTCCACGACATTTCTCGATTTGCATTTAATTGCAACTCTGAAGGAAATTCGCCCATTACAAAAATAACGATTGCGTTTGTCAATTGTTTGGTAAAAACTGTTGGGCTGCTCAAATAGTTACTGCTACTACTATGATCTCGGCTTAAATCAGCACAAAAATTTGATATCCAGCACCAGTTCGGAATCCTGTACTGGTCAAAATCTAAATTCTCGGACACATTATTAATTGCATTTACTGTTAGCTGTAACCGCCCGAGGGTATTTATTTTCTTGCGCAGTAGTGCAACATTACACTGTTCATATATAAACGGATTTTGTGTTGTAGCGCCTGTGTACGCAGCTTGATCAATACCCCAGAAATAAACTCTGCGAGGTATATTTCCTTCAAACAGTGTCCAATATACGTTTTGTAAGACTTTATTCACCGATATTGTGTGTATTTTGAACCACACACAGTAAACTGACACCATGTGCGCTTAAACTTTTATTTTGCTTTTCCAGTGCCTGCGGTGTAAGTTTAACCTTATGAGTTCCTCTCGTATTTGCACCTGTCAAGTCATTAAAACTATGTGATGTATCAGGGTCGTATAGACAAGCTTGTAAATATTGTTTTCACGCATGGTATATAAAACAAAGGTCATCCACGGATAATGTTTTTGATTAAACGTTATCGATTCACCAATAATTTTCATTTCTACGAAACGAAATTTGGATTTCCAAACCAATTGTGCTACCATCACTTCAAAATTTGAACAAAAACTTTTACTGGTTTTGAATTATCTGCCGAATTAAACCTGTCTAAAACAAATTTTCGCTCGTAACTCAAAACTTTTGCGTATGCCCTCAGCAAAAAATATCTTATTACTCTTGGCCGAACGAGCTATTGGCCGCATGTCAGTAAACAATAAATAATACCGCCCGTGTTAATTACAAGGACTTGCTCATCAAGCCTAAGCCTAGACCTATGCCTAAGCCTACACGTAACGCCTGAACCTAAGCCTGAACATTGCTTTATCTTAAATCTCTTAAGTCTTTAAGGTTTCAAGTATCCCTGCCAGTGTTCCTGCGGGCAGACCCTTAGCACAAGTCAGCAAAACAATGAAATACCGGAATAACATAAAAGTTACAAGTTTTAAACATTTGCGTGATAACTAAATTGCTTCGTCATACGGTTTTTAAAACTATTTCGCGCTTATTGCCGGTCCCAAGCCCGAATTACAGCAGAGGGTTCTAAAGTCCCCACATTCAAGAATAACAGGTGAATGTAATCAATGGGTGACTGTAGACACCCTCCAGGTGATTAAGTAGGTTTACCACATGATTAATAGGTTTAGCAGGTGGTTTACCTAACGTGAATACTGGGTTTACAAGATGATTAATGGATTTTTGTCATGCCCACCAAGACGGGGGTAAGCCGCCATTTTATATCTACTGACTGAAACTAACTTAGGTTGGTCTTGTTCAGTTGCAGACTGAAAAATGTCTAATTTGTGTTTGCCATTAAATGATTTATTTTCAGCAACAATGAACAATATTGAGCATTTTTGGTGCATGGATAGCACTAGTCCTGCTAACGCATACAGTTCTGTGTTGCACACCTGCGACGATTTGGACGAATTTATAACGTGCAGTAAACCTGCAGATTCGAACACAGTTCAACAGTCTGATGTATACTAAAGCTGACATCAGCGGGTTGAATCTTTAATTGTCTTCGGATTTTTAGACCTTTTAAGCTTCGGAGCTGTTCAGTACATTTCCGGATCGATAATTATGCTAGTTTGAGGATTCAGACTCTTGGCTGTTTGATAATTTTCATTAACTCTCAGCTGCTCTTATATATCGTATAGAAGTGATTGCTGTCTTCAATGAAAAACAAACTTAAACCCGGGTAGAACTTTTGCAAGTGGTTCCAGCAAATTCAGTGATAAAATTTTAAAGTTTTTGTATTTTTATAAAATTGTGGGTAATCCACGTTATAATGTTCGCAATGGATGTAAAAATTGTACCGACTTTTCGGAGATAATGTTTAATCTATCCTCAGATTTAAAACAAATTTTGATTTGTTACAACAATCACTGTTCAGTATGCGTTTTGTAAATATGTGTTGAATATATGTGTATATTTCTATCATGTTTCGGATACTCTGCTTTGCAAAAAGAGAGCGAGTACAGTTCCGACATTATTTATACAGAACAGACTCAGGACAAGATATGCTGATAAAGCAGACTCTGCTCTGTACCTAATTTTATATTACATTGCTGTTTTGTATCTCAGTCAAATTGAACAGGCAGCTTTTTTGCATCCACGTAAAACATAACGGAGATTATCCATGATTGTTGTAAGATTAAGTTTTAACAATTTGTCAACAAATCTTAAAGCAAACTTTCAACAAAGCATTGCAGAATATGGTTAAAATTAACAAACTCAACTTATTTTATTACTGTATAGTAACCCGAATAAGAGGGGTCCCTATTTTGAGTCCCAAGCGAGGAGTAACCAGGGCGTTTTTTGCATTGTTATTCGTGGAGTTAATAGTGATTTCATGTTTTTGTGGTACTTGTAAAACATAGGTAACATTCAAAACTGATATTTTTTATCAACTATTTAAGAAATAAAGGACCACAATCAGTCTGTGAATTTGTGGAAATGCCAACATTTACGCATTCGATAAACGACGGTACTGTAGTGACCCGAATAAAACGAGGGTTCCCCATTTTGAGTTAGCGTAAATCACTTCAGGACGAAATAAAGTTGAGTTCGATTCTTTAAAGCATACTTAATAAGTTTTTGAAAATACATTCCTAATTATAATTTTGCATTACCGCTCATGGTCTTGATGCAAGACAAACATTTAATTCAACGGATAGTTGCAGTACCGGCTATATATCAGTAGGGAAGGGTGGCGGAGCGTGTATTAAAAGTTAATAACAGGCGGTAACCGAATAACAGGGTGGGTACTCTCTCGAGATGCCAACTAAATATCAGTCTCCTTCTCTTATTCGGGTCAATGCAGTACCTAATTTTGTTTCATTCTCGGTTAACCTTAAACTGACTCTATTATAGCCCCTCCGGAAAACGATGCGACTCTGTTCTATACATGGGCCGCAAGAAGGTATAGGTAAACATAGCCCAAGTTTCCACGCAGAGATAATCTACTGTTCATGTAATGGAATAAAAGAAATAATACAGTGTAATCTGCTATGCTCAGTAATGACTCGCATAGTTAACGTTCAGAAGTGAATATTGCGGCGTGTTGTCCATTTGTTTATGAATTAAGTGGCTGGTTTAATAGGTTGATGAAAATATTCGTTACTTTTTTTGATTTATTTTTGAACATTATGTACGTATATGTACAAGCTTTAATATATAGTACATTTGACAGTGGTTGTGTTTATAGAGAGCTATTTATTTTTATTGATATCCGAGTACAAACCGTATAAAACCGTTTGTGCAACTCCACACTTAGGTTCGTTTAGAAACGCGCAACTGTTTGTTTAAAATCCGCATAGTAATTGACATGAACCCCCAAAAATTGAGGTGGGGTAAGGTAAAAACAAAACATATCCTGGTAAAGTTTTATGCCATGCAAAATCCAGCTCTATATGCCATCATTGCGGAAAAAAATGGAAAAATTTAAAACGTAAAGAATTAAGGCACTTTGCTAACTTCCCCCACAATAGAAAAGTTTCCCCCGCGATAATCTATCACGTTTATTAAGACAAATTGTGGGACCCCCACGATAAGGGATACTAAGCAGGATAGGGGCTGCCGCCCCCAAGCCCCCCGCGCTAAGCGGTTCTCACACAAGCGCTGAGCTGTTCCAAACTACTAATCCTAAAATTAAAAAATTCTGTAACTCTTTTGAAAGTAACTCTAACGGGGGTAATTTTTTAAGTATTTTACAAGGAAATTTGGCCATTCTAACGGGGTTAGTTTGGTCGGAAACTTTGTGTAAACTCTAACGGTGTTAGAGTGCACGGCTTTTGAAAACTGAAAATTACTGGAGAATTGGTATTTGTGGATTTGTGGCTGGATTGAACACAATCTAGGCATAGGTGCACAGGAATTGCGGATCAGGCTGTACCAATTACCAGCGTGCAACCGAATTTCCGGTTCCAGTAGAAAATCCGCTATTTTTCACTATCCGGTTCCGCTAATCGGTATTTTTTTACCGGAATTTTCCGGTATTTTCAGTATTGGAAATTTTTTTCTTTCGCAAATTTAAGTGTAATTTATCGGCAACAAGTATCTTTAGTTTTCCGGTTCCGGTATTATATAATTCCGGTCGCACCCAGCCAATTACATGTTTATGGTGTCGTAATTGCGTTGTGTTATAAAATCGGTGTCATAACAGTAATCGGGCGGGGCAATAAAGTGTTATTAAGTACGCGTTACTGAATCAGAGCAATAAGCATACATCGGGATAGAAGTAAACGGAGTAGTGGTTTAGGGACTATAAGACCAATAAATCACGAACTTCTCACAGCCCCTGATCAGAATGGACTTTTGGTTGTATTAATATTCTTTTCAATGTTCAGCTGCTTGAAAATGTAGCTGATAAACAATAACGGTTATTACAATTATAACTTCAGATTTTCCATACCGCAATCAAAGGAAAATCTATGCGTTTAAATTTTCCAATGTTCCCGGTTTCCATAAAAACCTACGTTTCAGATTTTTCCTAACTAACCAGGGAAAACGTAGGCTTTTTGAATTTTCCACTTGTCTCGTTTTCTAAACAAAACGTACGCTTCTGATTTTTCCTACCAAAAAACAAGCGTTCAAATTTTCTACTTTTCCGGTTTTCAGAACCTCACCAACACTTCTAATTTTCCCTACCGACCAAAAAGTATTATACCTAGGCTTGAATTTTCCACATTCCCCGTTTTCCGAACCGAACCACACATCCCAATTTTACAGCCAGACCAATCAAAATGTTCCTTCCATACCAGACCTATAAAAAACTACGTTTAACGTTTCCACTTTTCTCCGTGTCCGAACCTCGCCAACTCCTGTAACTTTTCTAACCAACCAAAAGAAATCATATACCTATGCTTGAATTTTCCACTTTTCCGTACCGAACCACATTCCAACCAGACCAATCAAACTGTTCCTTCCCTATCAGACCTAAAGAAAACCTACACGTTTAACTTTTACGCTTTTCCAGTTTTCCGAAACGTGCCTACACCTCCACTGTTCCTTACAAACCCAATAGAATCATATACCTACGCTAACTTTCCCTATCGACCTAAGGAACATTCAGGGGTCTGAATTTTCCAATTTCCCAACCAAAATTATGCTTGTGATTTTTCTTACCAAACCGGCGGAATTCCTAGCCGCCATACAGGAGTGGCTGCGCTGTACTACGGGTCATAAGTTCTCCATCTTGGATACTTGAGCCCCTGTGCTATATACATTGGCCCATTTTGCTAAAACAGTCATTATTGACTTGCTAGGACGTGGTTGGTCTATAATTAGCGGTTTGTTTATTTTTCAAACAAATAAATACAAAAAAACAAATAACAACTGAACATAAACGCGATAAATAAGTTATATCAGTTGTATTTCACTGCAATGAAAAATTGAGTTGATCTGTACAAAATAAAATTTCTAGCACCAGGGTACAATTGCAGGTCGATATAACAGGGTGGCTGCAACCGGAGGTGAAAAATATGGGAGGGAGCTGGAGGGCAGCAAATTTTGCCGGAGCCTGAGAGGTGAAGCCGGAGGCGACCCGAAATTAGGTAGTTAAAAAGTGTTGTTAGATCTTCTGGTTTTACGCTTATTTTTTACAAAATCACTGCAATTTCGTCCTCACAGTTATGCTGAAAGTTAAAACGAAACACACCAAACAAGTTAAATTTTGTAATATGCAAATTTTTACTTCCGAAATTACCGGAACCTACAGCAGAAATTCTATCGGAGTCGGAGGTCGATTTGCTTCCGGAGCCGGAGGCATAGACCTCCAGTTTTTCCCTGCTGTATCACAAATTTTTTATTAGCAGCTAGCAATTTGAAACACGGTTTAGGCGAAAATTTTTGTTTCACCTTTGTGGCTTCCGCAAATTTTGCCAACATTTAGCTCTAGCGTTTTGAGCTAAAGTCCAAGCAGTTATATGTTCTACTTGTGAACTAAATCCAAACTGATTTGAATTGGAAGATCTCAGTTTGACTTTGTTTATAAACCGTTTTTAGTAATTGAATGAATGAATGAATATCACTCAGTACAAATTTATATACCACCTAGTGTATTTCGTATTTTGAATGTGTCGATTAGGTAAATAGCAGGGTTCCAATCGGAAGTACACTTTGTCGAAGTGGAAACGGAATCAATTTTTGTCGGAACCGGAATCGGAATTTAAGTTTTAAAAATTGTATTAGAAAGTAAAGTGTATGACTGTTGACTTTTGTTGTAGTATATATGCCTGTATGTATTGTTCGCAGCATCAGTAAAAATTGCGTATATAGCTGACTGTAATAGCGATTTACTAACGCTGTAAAATTATATTCCTGGAGGGCTGCCAATTCTAAGAGCAGCCTGCCAATTCTCAGAGGGCTGGTTCAGCTTGACCTTGAATGCAGTTAAGCATTTTTAGCACTTTAAAACTTTAAATAACATGAAAGTCTTATGAAACCATAAATAACAGGGCACAGATTTTTGAAAATAAACACATTCTATGGAGTGTCGTTGTCACTGCAGTAGGATACAGTTGAACCAAATATCGAGCTATATTTGAAAACTTGTGGGGCTAACATCACTGCTTATCGCTATGAAATAGAATTTTCAGTTGTGTTATTCCTTTAACTTATATTTTTCAATTGCAGTCACATTTTGTTAATCAGCGGAATAATTTGTTCTGCTAGATGCTCTTCTAAACTGAGAATATATGCTTAGTAAGAAAAAACAAACAAATTTACAAACAAACGAAACAGCAAGCACAATCAAAGTACGATCATCTTAAAAACTCATAACCGAAAAATCGACATTCCGGCATGGAGATTGCAGCCAGTAGTAATATCGGAATTGGAGCGCAAATTTGATCGCAATTTTAGCCGGAATCAGAATTCCGCTGGAACCCTGGAAATAATGACTGTTTTGGATTAAGTTTGAGCTATTCACTCTTCGACTTCACACCTTTGAAGTAGTGCTCCGTGTCGGATTTATGCTTTGGCTTTTTGGTCCATGCTACATTAGGGAGTACTGCTTTCCCGTGTGGACTCCAATAGAGTAAGCATAACCTTTAAATTTTTTAAGTAGGCTTAGGTCTAGACTTAGCTATAGACTTATCCTTCTTCTGAGATGAATTTTCTAGTACTACGACCGTCAAAGTAAGGTTGGCCGGCTTTTACACATTCGCAATGAAAACCGGTATAATATGGCTATGGTCTATTAATTTCTACAGTAAACCGCGTTGAGTTTGGCATTGGCCGCGCAAACAAGTTTATGAAACATGGCGCCGTTGCTACGAATCACAAGGTCCATTTGGCAGGTTTTAGAGGCCTTCGAATATAATCCACCGGTTCACCTCCCAGGGCAGTGGTAATTGAAAAAGACCTCGTGTTGGTCAGCGAGGCGTTGTTTTCGATGGCATACTACTCTGTGTTTTAGCCTTGTGAAATTGTTTCACTCACTGCGACAGATTCCAATCTTAGAAAATATAGGTTTATTTGGAGTGAGCTGAGCTTTGTCCAGTTAGTGCAAGATTGTCTAAACATTTGTCAACGCAATTTTGATTGAGTCTACATGACGGAGCGAGTCTCTTCTGGTTGGTGAGGGAGGGTGGGTGCTAACTTCGGCAGTATTGAAGTAGTTTTGCAATGTGCAACAGGCAAGCTCACCGACAACACCAAACTCGATTCCAAATAGTGTACGCAACGGTCACTGCGATATGAATAAAGGTAATAATAGACGAGCCAAGCCAAAGGCCCCACAAGCCGCCGACCATACTTAAATAATCGGTCCACGTTAGCGTTTCAATTTCTTGCATTGTTGTATAAGTTGGTGATGAATAAACCAAATACAACGATACTTCGTCGTAATTGGTTACAAATCGTGGGATTTCCATTGATTGTCGATAACTGACAGTATATTCCCAGCGGCGACATTGATGTAAACATTCGTTCGCTTTTGGAACGGTTGTACGATGATTAAGGTCACAGATGCCGAAATCTTCTTGACAAATTAAATCAATTGCTGACAGATCAGCCAATGAACACGGTTTTGAGTGTTCGACGTTGTAAACGCTCGGATTCATTAGTTTAAATAGCGGCCAGTGACACTTTTGATGCGCGAGCATTTCTAAAATTGATTTTTCAACGAAACATCGTTCGGGTGAGTAGTCTTGAAATATGGAGAGTTTAGTTTGACCCTCAGGAATGCATTCACTAGGGCGTTCAATGTCGTGAACACGACGGACGTCGACGAACATTTCAGTGTGTGTATCGGGTAGAAATGTGGAAAATTTGTTGTTATACTGCTCGAGTCCGAGGTACATAAACAAATGATTGAGTAAATCGTTTTTAGTAATCGGTTGTTTGTGCGGTTCGGCGACTGTTTTTATAGTAATCCATACGTCATTCATAAAATTCAGTGGACTATCTTTCGAGACGTTCACTTTTTTCATTTCTGTCGTATAACACGGACCATAGAGCAAGCTGAATACAGGGCGAAATATATCGCAACAGTCAAGATGTTGCCGCATGTTGTTATAAGAGCACCAGTGAAATACACGATTGCAAGGGAGCATATAATAGTTGATCAGGTAGTTTGTCGCTTGTATACGGTCTCCTCCGAATTTTAAATCTATCCGAGCAAGGCCTGCGGTGACGTTAAAATCAAGCCGAGTATACTTTGAGACCCGGAGTAGATTGTAGCGTAGCAGACCTAAATCGGGCAAGACGTTGAACAGCGCGATTACTTCTTCTAAATCCAGCAAAATATCGGGAGTTTTCGAGCGAAGCGGAGTTTCCAGGAGCGTTTCTGCCGGAACAAACGGTTTAGTTGGAAGACCCAAGATTTGAGTAGTTGCATTTTGAGCTTCATAGTTTCGTTCCAGTGCGGTTACGTTTAAAAATAACCCGTATCCGGTACAGATGGTAAAATCGGGTGGCTCGAGAACTTTGGTTGGTTCGTTATCGAAATTATAATGTGTTGGTCGACGCGACGCGTTCTTGACAGTAGCACACCTGAAAATTGAAGGTAGTAGTGTTTTTAAGTTTAGCGAGGGGTTACTGGTGACTAGGGGTGCAGTAGATCTGGTGTCAAAACGGGGAAACCATATGAGCGGGGTGTCATATATAATGATAGAAGAAACCTAGCGGGCGAAGCGAGCAAAAAGCCGAATACAGTTTTAGCATATTGTATGTTAGGGACCTTAATATTTTTTCATAAATTTTTCTTCTCTGTGTTCTGAATCGTATGGAAAATGTTCTGATCGCGAAGATGAGCGGCGGCTCCCATTACCACTTCCGGTTACTGTGCCATTGTTGGCGAGTTAAACTAAATATAAATGTCTGGTATGGTATATTTTACTCGCGAAGATTGCGCAAATGTGACAATTGTAAGAAAGTTTGTCGATATAGTCATGATTGCGTCATAGTATTTGCGCCATAATTGCGTCATAGTATTTGCCCCATGATTGCGTCATTGTATTTGCCCCATGATTGCGTCATAGTATTTGCCCCATGATTGCGTCATAGTATTTGTCCATTGAAGACCGAAAACAGTTAGGTGAATACTATGACGATTTTTTGTGTGCTGGCTTGTGTGAATTCTATGACGATTTTTGTGTGCTGGCTTGTGTGAATTCTATGATGATTTTTGTGGGCTGGCCGGGGTGAACCCCATGATTATTTTTGTGTGCTCGCCGGGTGAATCCTATGACGATTTTGTGTGGTGGCCGGGTGAATCCTATGACGATTTTGTGTGGTGGCCGGGTGAATCCTATGACGATTTTTGTGTGGTGGCCGGGTGAATCCTATGACGATTTTTGTGTGGTGGCCGGGTGAATCCTATGACGATTTTTGTGTGGTGGCCGGGTGAATCCTATGACGATTTTTGTGTGGTGGCCGGGTGAATCCTATGACGATTTTTGTGTGCTGGCTTGTGTGAATTCTATGATGATTTTTGTGGGCTGGCCGGGGTGAACCCCATGACCATTTTTGTGTGCTCGCCGGGTGAATCCTATGACGATTTTGTGTGGTGGCCGGGTGAATCCTATGACGATTTTTGTGTGGTGGCCGGGTGAATCCTATGACGATTTTTGTGTGGTGGCCGGGTGAATCCTATGACGATTTTTGTGTGGTGGCCGGGTGAATCCTATGACGATTTTTGTGGGCTGGCCGGGGTGAATCCTATGACGATTTTTGTGTGGTGGCCGGGTGAATCCTATGACGATTTTTGTGTGGTGGCCGGGTGAATCCTATGACGATTTTTGTGTGGTGGCCGGGTGAATCCTATGACGATTTTTGTGTGGTGGCCGGGTGAATCCTATGACGATTTTTGTGTGCTGGCTTGTGTGAATTCTATGATTTTTGTGTGCTGGTCAGGTGAATCCTGTGACGATTTTTGAGTGCTCGCCGGGTGATTCCTATGGCGATTTTTGTGTGCTCGCTCAAAATTTAGCGGTCATTTTTCTTTCAAAAACTTTTAATAACAGCCCTACAACATTATTTGCTGTTTTTCCGAAATTTAGTAAGGCTTTCGGTAGTGTTTACAAGCAGTAGGCAACATCTCCCTAACTCTCGCGAGTGACAGAATTCTTGATATACCTTGTTGTGGCGATGAACCGGTATTCAAGATCAATTTCCAACTGGATCAAAGTAATCAAGTGCCCACAAAAGTTTGGATTTGTTTTGGGTCTTTTCCTTATCAGTTATATCAGCCAGTGTTTACCCAACAATTGTCTGAATTTTGCATATTTAAATTGCTCGTTACTCACCTGATCATTGCAGGCCCAAATTAAAATTTTTGAAAAATTGCGATTTTTTTGAGGTCCTAAGGCCCTTCGTTTGACCGGGAATTTAAAAATTCAGTTAATATATCATTCGCCACAGATTGTGCTCAAATTTTCACTATCAACCAATTGTTTTACGAATTATGTCTAAATAAATGATTGCTGGCTTTCCATCGTCGAATTTTTCAAAAATTCAAATTTGGATATGGAATGATTAGGATAGTCATGAAAAGCTTAATTAAGTATGCAAAAAGTTCGTTATCGGACGGATGGGAAGGATAAACGTCGTTATAATAATCTGACAAAGATATGTTTTGCCAGCGAAATCAAGACTGCGCCTACATTCGTAATGTAGAATTGTTTCTGGTGCTTTGAGTTGATCCTATGCGTTAGATTAAACTTAAATCCTAACCGCTATACCGGACACTTACTGCTTTTAGCATTGCACATAAACGAACCTGAGAGGCGAAGTTTAACCTAATTTCGTTGGTTGGTTTGAAACTTTGCTACTTTACATATCCGGTTTAAATTAACAACAGTTGAATCCAAGTTTTTACTTTACAATGATATATGGTATCGAATACTCGTGCCAGTACAACATTAGTGGTCCAAAAACAGTCATGCATATTAATCCGAAAATTTCACGTAATATGCAAATGAAACCACATTTTTGAGGAGGTTCAAAATTTGTTTCGGGCTGGAGGTTTGAGTCTTCCTCGTGGGTTTTTTGTGTAGGGCAGGTTGTTATTACGTTTGCTATCAATTGGCGTAGCTACGGTTTTCGAATGCGGGTGCTTACATTTTGTAAATATTTCGAAAGGAGAGGCATTGTTCGTGTTGCAAACTGAGACCGTGTTTAAAAACCTCTCTGTACAAAAATCGCAACGCGGGCGGGGACACCGGAGACCCCGCATAGCCGAGCTCTTGATTATGTAAATGCGATCAACTTACGTATGAAAGACGGCACAAACAAAAAACAACAACAACAGCACGATCCAAAATCGTTTGCCGTGCGACGAGTTCGCTTTGAATATGCTCGATATACCGTGTAATCCGCTATTTTCAAGTCCACTCCGTATATCGACGACACTCAAAGAGAATGGATCGTTAGTTTCTCCTCCTTTCTGGTCCGGCTTATCCCCAAGCGTCGCATTCTTTACTGGCGGTCCCAGCGGACGGAGACGATGGCCACTCGCGGTACATTTTGAACAGAGTACCGCACTGGCAGACGATGATGAACTTCTCCTTGCGTCCGTGTGAAAATGAGCCGGGATCCCGTGACTGCAAGTTTTAGGACGATGACTACAGGAGCCTTTGAATTGCTGAGTGGACAGGTCAACTGTATGACTAGTGGTGTCTTTCGGTGATTTCTGCGGAGGAATAGTCCTATAGGGAAGCAGCGATAGCGGCATGGTTGTGTCTCCGTTGCGACGCCGTATAACGCCGCCTCCATCTTGACGTTTAGCGCCCGATGCGTCGGGGATGTGCCCGCCAGGTATTGGTTCGCCTGCAGCAGAGGCTCGATCTAGCGTAGATGGGGTAAGCGGCGCTAGATTAACGCTGTTTGGAAAGACTGGCTTATTATAGCCACAGGTAGGTTGGCTTGCCGTATATTCTAGCAGAACGGAGTCTTCTTGGGCGTGATGAATTTCGGTACCAGGTGGTGTGGTATTGATATTTTGAACGCTAGGAGGTCGAGATATTTTAGCCGCCGTGTGAGGGGTGTAGCTTGAATGCTGATTTGAATACTGATGTTGATTATGGGGACGGTTGTACCAGTTAGGTTTAGGTGGAGGTTCAGGAAATGCATGAGGGCTGATGCTAAACTGCGGATGTACTGCGGTCATATGATGTTGTTTTGCGCTGTTGACTGCAGCTGCTTCACACATTGTGCAACCGCCGTTTGCGTTTGGCAACTGATTTGTGTAGAGCATTCCGTTGTATGTTGGAGTCTGGATAGTTGAATAATCACATTTTGTTACGCATCCTCGTGATTGATGCGGCGATGGCCAGTAACTAACTGGATCTGAAATTAGAACAACACTTTTTATATATTTAAATTTGTTTGATTTCGAGTTTAAATTTAAGCTTAAGCCTAAATCTAATGTATATGCCTTATTCATTGAGCATTGTTGATCAAGAGCTTGGCATAGGTGTGTTTTCATGTCTGCCAAATGCAGACGCGCGGTTGATGGTGAGAAATTTTGAAAAATTGTACAATCAAAAAGTATTGCGGCCATGCCCTGAGTCGATACACATTTATAAATTTAATGCCCGTGTTGAATATTGTTAGTAGCTGAAATTAGAGAAAAGTTCGTTATAGGGGGCGATATATATATATAAATTATTAATTATTTAATTGTTAAGCATATAAATATTGTACAAAAAATTTTCTGAGGAGGAAAATTGTAAGGCAGGGAGCATTACATGTTTATCACAACGAAATTCTGACGTGGGGCGTACTCCCGCCTCTCCATCGCCTGTGGATCCGCTAGTGCCGCGGCCAGGTGTAACTTAAGCTTAAACCTGTGGTGCAAGTTTACAACAGCCGAGTAATCCTAGCGACTTATGAGAAACTTACACGACTCGGCTAAATGTCGGTTCCCTGCTCGATTTGAATTCCAAAATTTTGGAGCACCAGTGATTGATCTGTCTCCTTGAATTTCAGCCATGTCGTCGTCAGCGTCGCTGTTGTCATCGATTTCGTTTGACACTGGACACTCGGTGCTATGGGTTACCGCGTCCTCGGGACCCGGAGCGCCAGCAGTTTCCATGTATGTGCTGAGTTTGAGACCGACATGATCAGAAGGGATGCTGCTTCCGGTAGGCGTTGTCATTTTGTTTCCTCGCCGAACGAATCTGGATGAGCTATTGCAAGCGAATATCGAATACTATTTTGTGTATTTTTATATTAAATTTTGTTGTGATATAAGTTTAATACAATTAAATTTTTCACAGTTTTTAGTTTAGTTTAAAAGTATCAAATTTTAACACATTGCTGCGTGAATATATTCTAATTAATTTGAAATATCATTTCAAAGTAGGTTTCAATTACCGGTCTCACGGCTGAAAAGCGTTCGCCATCACCGCTGTTGAGACTATAAATGAGTTTAAGGTTTAAGATAGAGGATGCTTTCAAGTGTTGAGGACATGTACTGTCCATACGCGTACACCTGTTAAATACTGTACATTGTGTATTTATTTCACCGTATACATTTTGTGCGTTCAAAGTATGATGTATACCAAAAAAACGGTTTTGGTTGAAACAATGTTTAGCTGAATTTCGGTTTAAGGTTTTGTTGTCTGATGTATGCTTCAAACATAAGGCGGCGCCGCTTGCCTTTTGACATCTAATGTCTTAGACAGTAAACTCAGTTATTAACTGGGAAAACCTTTTTGCTTCTATAGCGAAGAAATACAATGCTTTAAGTGGTGTTATGCATGGGTGCGTCACTAAGAACCAATACTAATCCAATTAGAACTAAACATATATATTATATATTATATATACATGTATACATATATATGTTGGCTTGGTTTTGATATAGTATAAAAATCACGTTTTAGGGCCGTAGCAGCCACCCACCGTACCCCCATTTTGGGGCACCTATCCCTAAAGGGCCCCCATCCCTAAAGGGCATCCCACCCTAACCGGTTGAAACAAAAACCGCCGACGTTTTAAAATGCATCTGGCGTCATGATTGGTTCGCTCGCGATTTTGGGGGCCTGCACTCTGGAGTTTGGGGGGAACCCCTACCCCTGTCTGCTCCGGTACTGCCTGTGTAGCCGCAATATATACCACAGATTTAGTGGTTAAAACTAATTACTCAGTCTAAAAATTAAATCTAAGCATCGGGATTCACAAAACGAGAGGTTTAATTTGAATCGTAAATATTAATGGTTACACAGTATGAAGTGGCGTAGCCAAGATTTTATTTCCGGATGATGTAACATTATTCAAAAGTATTTGCAAGTGAACGTATTAACAAGCGAGATATGTTTGTGAGTTCTTTGTAGGGTTCAGAAGGTTTTACTAAAACCTACAAAAAAGGCTTTTGCTCTTGTCTGTCCCGAAATTTCTGGAAGTCATATGTTTTTACTCTCCTCCCGTCTTCGTATGTACAGCAGGGGCGCATCCAGAGAAACATGGGCGCTCCCTATTATACAAACTGTTTCATGATGAAATGGCTGGTTCCTTATGTTGCGGATTTTTAATTTTGTGCCCCGAAAGTTAGTTTAACTTCTCGCTCGCTTTGCTCGCAAGGTTAGTTTCACTATGTGTTGTGTGGACGCTCGTCAGAATGTTTTTGGGTGAAAGACGGTAAGGTTCATACCGTGTAATATTTTTACATTTTTGTCGCGAAATTTTCGTTTTAGCTTCTCGCTCGTTCGTTTGCGAGGGGTATTCGTAATATATATTGCGAGCCCTGCGTCAGAAAATTGTGGTGGACCCGCCACTGTATACGCCCTTGACTATGCACTTCGCGAATCTGTCGGGCTGGTTTTCACAGCCCTAACTATATTGTTAGAACTTACTAGAAGAACATAGCATATGGTTTTGTAAACAAAAAATAGTTTCAAACTCAACAACTGAACTCTACTAAATACGACTAATTAGTGGTCAAAAGTTTGGTTTAGAAATATATGCGCCGTGTTGCAGGTTGAACATATAAGTTCAGTCCAGGGGTCTACTATAATGGATATGCTTCTGCTGCTAAAAGATTAATTTGAAATATCTATTTATTAAAGCTAGAACGCTCCACATACGTACGTATTCTGGGCATGCAAATTAAGAGTATGCATTAAGAATACCTATTGTTTCGGATGTGCTCATATATCTGAAAAGCACTACAGCTTTTCAAAAAGAAGTTTTTAACTTCGTTCACTTAACCACGAGGGGCCCAGGCAACAAATAAGTCTTGGGCCGGAAAAGCCGTAGTCAAGTTTCACCTGTGTGCAACTACGTGTACTAGTATTTTTTTATTCGAAACAGTTTCCGATATTGGTTTGTAGTACTTACGTAGAGTAAACTAGTTCATCTAAGTCCATTTCGCAGTTCAGGATTGTGTGAGAAATTTTCAGTCTCATATTAATATCAGTATTGCGTTCAGAACGGTTTTGTTGACGCCAGTATAAATACAATCAGACTATGATGTTAGTAAAATTTGTTCTTAATTAACAAATGTAAATGTGAAGTTATAGAAATCAAGCTGGAAAGCGTGTTCTTTTATCAAGTACCAAATAGCTACATTTCGTTTGACCGATAACCTTGCACAATGAGTATAGTCGAAGTAATTGTTGAACGGTGCATTGCAGAGATTCTCGCCGCAACGTTTTTCGTTCCTGATTTTGCAAAATTGGGGGGGTTTCACCTGTGAAATTTGGTTTTTGTAAAATTGGAATTATACCCGGGAAATTGGGATTTTGGTAAATTAGGATTTTTGTACATTAGCATTTTACCAGAGAAATTCAAGTTAGGATTTTTGGAAAATGGGATATTATCCGGGATATTGGAATTTTGGGAAGTTAGCATATTAAACACAGGAACGAGGAATGTTTGGTACTATCGTTTTCGCTTGGATATTGGGAATTTGGGATTTTGGGAAATTGGAATATACCCAGGGAATTTGAGATTTGGAAGATTGGGATGTTACTCGGGAAATTAAGATTTTTGGTTCTGCCTTCTTCGCTCGGGTTATATATTGAAAAATTCTGATTTTATTGGCCAAATTGAAACTTGGGGAAAAGGCTGGCTTAGTAAAGTAATTAATAGTGAAATATGATTCAAAAGATTTGGAAACAAATGTTCAAATCTACCAAATCTTATTTGTCGGCTATTCATGTATTATAAACAGTTAGCTAAACACGGATACAAAACGGCCACAATTCTACTCTAAAGTTACGTTCAGTAGATGTATGGAAAATATACTGCTAATAAGACTAAATCCCACTTATAATCACATTCATTATGTATGAACACGGTTATTCTCAAATGATTGCTTGTAGCACACCTATGAAACTGTTACCAAAATTCAGTGGAAATATTAACTACGCTAGGTTGATTGCCCATTATTATGGCTATTTGTAGAAGAGTTTGCTAAGAGCCGTTCATATTGAGTTTCGCATCCAGATTGACTTGAAATAAATTCTTAATGTGATGAACGAGCAGTTTTTAAAATTTTCAAATTTTGGCATAGAATTTAAATGTATGATTACGCTTAGATATGTATTTTGGCTTTAAGCTTGGAAGGAAGTATTTAAGTGCCTTCAGTGTAAAACAAAACTACACTGCAAAAAATGGTGAGTCCAATTGATTTTCTACGAAATAAGCTCTACTTGACTATACAAACTGAGTCAAATTCGAGACCACTAGAGCCAAACATGCGATTCAGTGGGTCGAATTTGACTCAGATTGTGTAGTCCCGTAGAGCCTATTTCGGAGAGAGTCAATTTGACTCAATATTTTTGCAGTGTAGTGACCACAGATTGCTCGGCGACCAGTATTATAGTGACCCGAATAAGACGCACAACTGATTTTTGCTATCCAGATGGTATTTGGTTACGGACTGTTATTTATTTTTCATTAACCGTATTTTTTTAGTTTGACCCGACACCCTTCGTTTTATGATCTTTCTTTTGGGCAGAACTGACTTGCGCCGACCGAAGTATTTTTGTTTATTGCCATGTCTATTAATCTTTTTTTTCCTGGATTTAATAAGGTTTATGTGAATAGTGCGAATGACTTTTTGAGCAGTCCAGGTCATTCTTCCGCATTAAGGACTTATATGGACTTTCCATTAACGGACTCTAACAGACTCCTATTGATTGGGATTCACACTAGCTACTGCTTATTACTCCCTCTTATCCCTCTTATTCGGATCACTACAGTTCGCATTTCTGCGTCCGGAATCCGTATGATACAGAACAAACATGAGCTAAACGGCTTCATTTAATGTTAAGTTTGTATAAAAAATTTTAGTTAATATTTTACCGTAAACAACGTCATGCGAATCGTAGTCGAGCATAAAAGCGAAATCTTCTCCGTTTGTTTCAGTAGGTATGCAGGTATATAGCATTTCGGTAAAGCGTCAGATGGATAAAACATGGGGCGGTGTGCCCATTTTGGATCAAGCTATTAGTCTTTTAATCAAACTCCCGATACATTTGCAGAGAGTAAAACTAAAAGCGTCGCAGGGAATCATATTTTACATGTCAGTTGGGTTTCAGGCTTTTATATGTACTCTGAGAAGCCGTATTCTCATCTGTGTGTAGCACATATCACCAGTTAGTGATATCAAGCCGGCTAAACTTCAGCAACTACTGTGGATTTTGAACTTTGGTGTTGAAATTCCAAGACTTTTTATTCGTCAGTTCGAAATTTACCAGATCTATATCTAGTATTGGTGATTGATATATGCTACTCACATCGAACTTCAAGGTCATGGATTGATTTAGTGTGCATTCATACCGCCGCATGTGGTCGGTAACCAATCATTTCGCCTGTCGACCCGATGGTGCCGGGAAGCGCGTGTGCCACCTATCCATTACCATGTCCGCAGTTTAAAACTTTAAATGAACAGCTGTCTCACTGTTAGTTTTTAGCGTTTTTTATGTCAAACCGAGTTCAATATTCAAACACTCTAAAACCAGCTTTAAATATGTCGCATGTGAACAGTTTAATTTTAGAAAATCGACACTCCTTCGCTTGCATTTTATAGTCGAATTTCCGATTGGTTTGAAATTTGAACGGGAAATTGCTCGAGGCACGCACATATGCGGTTGAGTTGGTAAAAGTTGAAACACAATGATGCTGGTGTTGTTCTTGTTGTTGTTGTTGTTGTTGTTGTTGTTGTTGTTGTTGTTGTTGCTGTTGTTGTTGGTTTTCGTTTTTGTTGTTATTGTTGTTGTTGTTGTTGTTGTAGTTGTTGTTTTTTGTTGTTATTTTTGTTGTTGTTTTTTGTTTCTTGTCGAATTTGCTTGTGGTTATTTTTGTTGCAGTTGTTTTTTCGTTGTTACTGCTAGTGTTGCGGCTGTATTTGTTGTTATTTTGTTACTATTGCTTTTGTTTTTTTGTTGTGGTTTTTATTATTGTTGTTGTAGTTCATGATGTTGTTATTGTTGGAGTTTATGGTGTTTGTTGTCATATGTGCTATTTATTTTTGACGATTCCTGCGTTTGTTGTAACCGTTGTTTTTGATGTCTGGTTTGTGTTTAGATGCAGTATGATGCAAGTGGCGGATCCAGAAATTTCTGGAACGGGACCGCCCGATTTATAGCGAAAAAAATTCGCGATCCAAGCGAGCGACAAACCAAACGAAATTTTAGTGGCAAATATTAGTAAAATTTAATTTTGATCCCTGTTGGCAAGACTGTTTTGGGTGAGCCGTCCTTGATGCCGCCAGTAAAAATAAACAGCGGTACAAAAACAAGTCTGTAGCGGATTTCAGGCACTGAAATTTTAAAGCTTAGCTTAGTAATTTCAATGTGGTTGAGGAAAATATCTGATTGAATGCTTAAGATTAAACGCAAATTAATTTCAACAGTAGTCACATATTGTATGGCTTGTAGAGCTTGGTTTCGACATATACCTAAGATACTTAACGACTTATCGAGATGTATTCGTCACACCCACCAGTCCATGATTTTCAGGAAAATTTTAGTGATGCAAATAGTTTATTTAACGCTCACAATCTGGTTTCTAGCTATGAAGGTGAAAAACGTGACAAAGTTTTCACAACGCAATTTAATAACAATCTTTGCTCTTTCAGCGCAATTTGCTAGTCTTAAAAATAGAAAACCCTGCTAAGAAACATACCACTTTAAAATTGTACAGTAGCGGAACTCATAAAGTATCCTGCTTACTTCCGAACCCGTGATCCGTTATCGCGCATAAATTTTTCAGGTTTCAGATTGAAGATTCTTGCTAGGTAAAGCTTTGATTAGAGAAGCCTATAATTGAACCAACGTTCTTACGGATTTTGATGATTTCGGATGTTCTAAAAATGTGTCAAAAAACTAATCAACTTTCAACTTTGTTTTGCATTAATACCTTGAAACTATTTCGTATATGAAATAGCATAAGATCGAATTAAAAAATTTACCTGCAACTATTTGAATCCAAAAATTGCTAACATGTAACAAGTATAAATTACCATTTTGCTATACAAATAAGTACAAAAATTAAACACACTTTCCAAGGTTAATATTTTTTATCCTGAAGGAGATGTGAATAATTTTTGGGTTCAGCATCATACACACTGTAGGACTGACTCCAGGTTTCGAAACCGAATTCAAATCTATTTTAAAAATTTCAAATATAATCAACAATTCCCTAGTTTTCAAGTGAACACTGCTTAGATTAGAATTTTAGATCATTTTCTCGTGTCATCTTCGTTGCATCGTTTTGGATCTTAAGTAAAACATGTGGCAAATTTGTCAAAATGCAGAAATACTTCTAACACTGCGAATCCGTAACGTAGTTTTTAGGGTTATACTGTAAACTTCAGTGAGTTGATTTTAACTCAGAATGAGTTTTTAATACCTCAGTCTGAGGTAGGACAATTAGAACTCAGAATGTTGAGTTGATTCAATTTATTCTGAATTAATTAATCAACTCACCCAAGGCCAACTCAATTCATAGTGAGAATCAACTCAACTGAGAGTGAGTTAATGTTTACTGATACTTCAGAAGAAAACCAACTCGTTAGCCGAATTGATTAATCAACTCATTGGAATTTACAGTGTACGTTACACAAAAATTTCAAAGGGACATTTTATGTGTCGGCAACTGAAACCTTCTTGAAAGAATCTGATCAAAAATAATATAGGGAAAGTTTGAGCCCTAATCCGTCGGCTTACGTCCTCTGTACGAATATATACTTGGCATATTGGAAATTATGGCGTTTCCAGATATTTCTGTAGAGATGTGACGTTATAGTGAAAAAACTTACAAGCGATGCGAGCGACAAACCAATCACAATTGGTTTTAATCCCTTTTAGGGCCTAAACTTGGGCGGCCTTCCTTGGATCCGCCAGTCATTTCAAAGCAGCAGGGCTGGTCATTTTTCGGAAAAAGTGAATCGACCGGGAAAAACGGTTTTCTCCGTTTCCGTTTTTTTCCGGAAAAGCAAAAAATGGAAAAATTGAAAATCCCGCCACAAGCACAAGAACGTTAATGAATGATTTGTCAATTGAAAAAAAATGACATTTGGGACAATGAAATGTCTATCTTATCATTGAAACACGTTAGTGTTTTCAATATATGTTTCAAGCATCGAGAATGCACGCTTTTTGAAAGTTTTGCAGAATGTTCTCTGCAGGAAAGCAGAGCTCGAATGAGGTAACTACCATACACAAATTGGACAGCTAAACGTCTCATTTAAGTTGTTATTAAAAGTTTGATTTTTGTAACTTTTAGACAAAGTTGTATTACAAATATGTAATTACCATAGAATGACACCGTGTAAAAGATTACGTGTTTCTGCGATGTTTGTTCTACTGAAATTACTAACTAAGACAGTAATATTTTGTAATAACCTCCCATGCATTATAGCTAAACCTCACAGTATCCCATGTAAAAGAAAGAAACTAGGTAAAAGTGCCCCTAGAAGGGACAGAGTGTGATATGTTTCGCTTGAAGCATGTAAAGGAGTTTTAACAAGGGTTAGTTAGACCATAGATCAGTAGGTAATCCTTATAATATTAGCTCCATAACTTCTATGAAAATAGTTGTCATCTATATCTTTGACGGCTGCCTTTCAGTGTTAACACGCTTACGGTAAGCGAAACAAGAAACATATGGGCCCAACGAACTTTCATTTGTTAAGCTATAAATCGACACTATGGT
Source organism: Enoplolaimus lenunculus (assembly GCA_030248215.1). Classification (NCBI taxonomy): domain Eukaryota; kingdom Metazoa; phylum Nematoda; class Enoplea; order Enoplida; family Thoracostomopsidae; genus Enoplolaimus; species Enoplolaimus lenunculus. The sequence goes on from JASANG010003944.1 coordinate 34,342, forward strand.
TTTTCAAGGCGCTCTAAATTACAACTCTCAACATGCCTTTCGTATAACAGTCAGTTGCTTTTTAAAAGTTATCTCAATTGAGCGCCAGCAGAACATGTTCTTTGAAATATTTAGCAACGTTTGAATGGTATTTTCTAGATGAATAGCATAAATATGTCACGGCACAGAACACAATTTGGAAAATTTTCTCGACATCACATCGTCAAATTGCCATGGTAAAGATAGGTAAAATACTCGAGCACGTATGCGTGACATTTTTTATTCGATAATCAATAGACGCAATTTGTAATCATGCAATACTGAAACATTTACTAATCAAGTTTAAGAAACATAAATATTTTAAAACTCAAAAAATATCATCTTCCAATGAAGAATGCTAGATTAGATCACTTATAAACTGAACATTGTCAAACCCAACAAACGCTAAAAATTAAGCTGATAGATGATGTCCGTTGGGCCCATATGTTTCTTGTTTCGCTGACCGTAAGCGTGTTAACACTGAAAGACAGCCATCAAAGATATAGATGACAACTATTTTCATAGAAGTTATGGAGCTAATATTATAAGCATTACCTACTGATCTATGGTCTAACTAACCCTTGTTAAAACTCCTTTACATGCTTCAAGCGAAACATATCACAATCTGTCCCTTCTAGGGGCACTTTTACCTAGTTAAGTGTCAATGTTTGATAACTCATGATGATAACCATAATATATGTTACATCAGAAAGAAAACAGCAAATCACAAATGATAAGAAGGATATAATAGCAAGGATGCGAGCGGAATTCCGGTTTGATTATGAAACCATTTGTATCGCATACTTTTCAGCACCGTAGAACTGTCGATGCGAAACGGGACACAGTCTTATTACCCTGCGTCTGCCTTTGAGGAGCCACTGCAGCTTTAACAAAGTGCGTTGAATTTTAGTTCTCGTTTGCCTTCTATACAGAAAACTACTTGTAAAGCTATGAATTCATAGCACGGGCCGGTCTTTGTATCCCGTACATCAATTTATGGGGCCCGATGTTAGGGGCCTCTAAGATCGAAGTTCGCCTCTAGCACTCGCAGAGGGGCTCGAGTTTGAGCACAAGGGTGCAAAACAAACCGGAACATAAAAATTTGTCATTTTCAGAACTGCACAGATCATTTGTGTGGGTCGTATTTGCTAAGACTGGCAAGTGCAAGACGCATTGATTTTAAAAAATAGCAGTAACTTAGATAGGACTCCACGATTATTCCGCTGATTTGTCGTTATTTTACGAGTAATTTACTGAGATTATAATAAGGATTTTCCGTTTTTTCTACCCTCAAAAAATGAAAAAAAACCGGAAAACCCGGTTTTTTCGGTTGGTATTTTTCGGTACCCAACCCTGCAAACGGGCAATATCTAAAACTTCAATAGTTCATTTGAGCCCGTGCGTCAGACTGCAACAGTAGTACCCAAATGAAATTCAATCTGTCTTTAAAGTGCCTCATATGCATTTCAGTCGCAGTTTGCTATTTTTTCGGGCCTCACAAACGTTTCTTTAAAGCATATTCGGATAACCGCTGATAAACCCTTCTAAATCACTAGACCACCAGTGGTGTGGATTTTTTTAAGTGCTCTATACTTCTACTATTAAAAACTTTTCATGCCGCCCAAGCTCGCACCCAGCAATTTTTACTAGAGTGGTCATAGAGATTTATAGACGGACAAGAAAATGTTTCATAGCAAATAGTTTTTTTTAACTTTGCCAATAAATTATTCTGCGAGGTGAAACACAATTCCCTTGGGGGAGACGATGCTCCGTTTTTGCAGCCCCCACTGGTGTTGCGGACCTGTTTATGCGTTAATTTTTAATAGATTTCATTTCTCAATTGAACTGTACCTAACGCTAGAGTAGAATGTGAATTTAGGTACGAGTTGAAAGACAACATGAAACTTTACTGTAGTGACCGGAATAAGCAGGGGGACTGATATTTATTTGGCCACTCCAGAGGATACCCTCCTGTTATTTGGTTACGGCCTGTTAATTATTTGCTACCTGCCCTCCGCCACCCTTCGTTATTGATATATATCCGATATTGCAAATATTCGTTGTATTAAACGTTTTTTGCCTTTCATCAAAAGCTTAAGCGATATTGCAAGGTTATAAATTAGAATGTTACTTTCAAAACTTAAGTACGCTTTAAAGTTTCGAACTCAACTTCATTTGATCCTGGAGTCATTTATGCGCTTCAAGTAGGGATAATAGACATTTATAGACTCCAATTAGGGTTTAGGGATTCTACCCGCTTACGGACTCTTATTAGGGATACGGACTTTTATTGGTTTTGACTCAAAATGGGACCCCCCTTTATTACCCCCTCTTATTCGGGTCACTACAGCAAGCTTGAGCTTGGTCTTCTTCCTTTATATGTGCACGTTTACCTCAAATTCTATATACGTTCAAAATTATCTAGGGATTATTCGCTACGTCCTAAAGCATTCGAGAAGTGTCCAGTCAATAGAATGAATGAAGCAAAAATCGTAAACACAAGCCTGTTTTACGTTTTTAGAACCTAATTTTCACATCCGAATTTTTCAGTCAACGGTTTGAATAACTAATTATTTTCGCAATCATAAACTTGAGACATAATTTGTTATTCCGATAAATTGTTTTAATTGGTGATATAGTAGAGGCGGTAGTCTGGTTTATTGACTATGCTTTGTTACTATTTGAAGCTAACAATCAATATTGACAGCCAAGCGCATCCATTAAATTTATACAAATAAATAAAAGGAAGTAGTCAGCCCGGAGACTGGCGTCAGTGGTTAAACTGTGTTTTGGGATTTTTGTTTAGTTGCGCTCATGATAAACTCGCTGTAGTGTAGTGAACCGAATAAGAAGCAGATAATAAGACGGGGTCCCCGGTTTGAGTCTCAGTCAACCGGAGTCTGTATGCCTAATAAGAGTCCGTGAGCGGATAGAGTTCCTAAACCATAATTAGAGACCTTAAATGTCAATTTTTCCTAATTGTAGTGCATAAATAACTGCAGGACCAAACAAAGTTGAGTTCGAATCTTTAAAGCATACTTAAGTTTTGAAAGTACATTCGTAAAGTATAACGTTGAATTATCGCTCAAGCTTTTGATACAAGACAAGTAAACGTTTATTGCAACGGATAATTGCAGAAGCGGATATATACCAGTAACAAAGGGTTGCGGAGCGTAGTTAAAAGTAAATAACGGTCCGTAACTGAATACCTTTCGGTACTCACTGGAGAGGCTAAATAAATATCAGTCCCCCTCTTATTCGGGTCACTATAGTAGTATTAATTTTTCATCAAAACCATGGAACAAAATATTGTTGGAACAAACAAGTCAAACAAATTCAATCAGCGCCTCACACCGCAATGTACTTATATACTGTATGGACCCGAATAAGAGGGAAGGCTTTTATTTATTTGGCCTCTCCAGAGCGTACCTCCCCTTGTTATTCGGTTACGGACTGTTATTTATTTTTAACCCACGCTCCGCCGCCCTTAGTTACTGATATATATCCGGTACTGCAATTATCCGTTGAATTAAACATTTATTTGTCTTGTGCCAATTGAGCGATGATACAAGGTAATAATTATAAATGTACTTTCAAAATTTAGGTACGCTTTAAGTTTCGAACCCAAATTATTTGGTCCTGGAGTCATTTATGCGCTAAAATTAGGGATAATTGTCATTTATGGACTCTAAAATTTAGGGACTGTATACGCTTACGGACTCTTGTTAGGGATATGGACTCCTATTGATTTTTACTCCAAATGGGGACCCCCTCTTATTACCCACTGTCCTCCTCTTATTCGGGTCAATACAGTATACAGAAGGCGTGTTTTAAAAGCCAACGAATTTTAAAATGTTTCATAATATGTTCATATCTAAGTCAACGCGATAAAGCTTCAGTTCACAGCTTCGTAGGCTCAGGTTTAGGCTTATTCGGGATATGTCAATGCCTATAAACATAAAGAAACCTTCTCAATTTATTCAACGCAAGTTGCCACGCACGCCGTGCACTTATTATATTTGAACTAGTTTTATCTGACTTCTTTGAAACATTTAATACAAAAATCAAACCAAACGGTAAATTTCGACCCTTTTTTCATTTAAATTTATGTCGTAGGCGAATCTGCTATTCAGGCCAATACTACGTGACGCAAGCCAATCTGTTATTTTACGTAAGAGCAGTTTCGACTAGTCTAAAACGCCTATTGAACTCATACCTTATTGACAATACTTTTACACGTTTAAATGAGTATACAAGAATTACTGGCAGAAGTGACTTTCTTTTGCACCGAACCAAACTTATAACAAACGCGACAAAGTACTCAAACCAAAAGGGTGTTTTTTCAGTTACCGATCGACATTAACCATGTAATGTTCAAAGTAGCTTAATGAATTTAGGATTCAAACGCAATACAATAGCAAAAATTACATGTAGCCAAAAATATCGGAACATCTGCTATGGAATAACAAACCCCGAACGCCACTGGTATTTGAATCAAGACAACATTTCAATGAGAAACATAAAACTTTGTCACAATTTGATATTTAATAATTCGAAGAAATAGTGCCATATGAAAAATAGGTAAATTAATTGCATTCTTAGCATTTGTACACTTTGTCGGAAACGGAATCGAAGTCGGAACTGAATTTTTAAACATTTAACGGTTTTATTAATTGTTAATGCTAAAACTGAGGATTTAATTCATACCTTGACAAGTGCTTGATGTAAACTTTCAGTCGCAAAGTACAATCCTCCAAGTTAGGATTTACAATTTATTTTTCGTTTTTTCACTGCCTTTAAATAAAGGCGGAACATACTATAAGTTTAAATGTGAAATAATTTTGATGGAAAAGCATACGTAACCGAAAATGCCAGAATTTCGGCATCGGAATCATACTTCGTCGAAATCGGAATCGGAATGCAAATTTGACGGAATTTCAACCGAAATCAAAATTCCGTTAGAAGTTTGACGCTGCGTACATTCAACCAAAATAAATGTATTTGCTAAAGGAACATATAAATCACAAAGGCGGCTGAAGTGTAAACTGCAGAGCAGCTGCCGAAACTGGCATTCTAGGAAGCCATCTCGGGCTGCACATTTCCCCCTCATGTAAGGTTATTCAGGACTAATAATATTTACATATTTACGCGGTTACATTGTACGAAATTTACTGGCGGATCCGGGATTTTTCAAACGAAACAACCAGAGATCCTTTGGTGGGAAAATATCCAAAATTCGCGTAAAAATTTAACCTTAGTAAACTTTCGCTCACAGACTGCGATTTCGAATTCTAATCCGCCCGCATAACGACAAGTTGCTGACCAGTTTTAAGTTTTGGCCTGTGTAAAGTTCGTTGGCGGAACGGTTTTATTTGCGCGACTACAATAGTAAAAGCATAAGCTCTAGACTAATTTTTTGATTAGGTTTAGGCTTTTAAGTACAAGCTCATTTTTACGCTTAGGCTTCGCCTTCGGAATATGCTTATTCTACTGTTACGGCCCTGTGCTATATATACATTGGCGCAAGTTTTGAAGTAAAACTCAAATTATGTTTGGTGTCACTTTTTTGTCCAACAATGCAAATCAAAGTCAAAGTAGTACAATGGTTGACAAGACTTAATTTCGTATTGCGCACATGAACAATCAGGAGCGCAGTCAGAATTTAATTTCACGAGGAAATATCGTTTTGTGTACGACTGCACGTAGCAGGCGAAAATTTTTTTGGACGTCTAAGATCCAGTAGAATACTTTAAATGCTGTCAAAGAAACTTTTTCGTCTTCTCGAGAAATTTCGATGGGAGATAGTACCCCTAATCTATTGTATACAACACTTATATACGCAAATAACCAAAACTAAAAATACTAAAGCAAGACTAACCAGAAACTGACAATGGTGACATACACAGAATAGTCTTATTATTTTTGTGATAAAAATGAGTTCAAAAATTTATGTGACATTTTTCTATTATTCACAATGCGATATGTCGACAAAGGAAGAATCATGTACCAAGGCCGCAACTGTGGTCAAAGGAACGTCGAGCGCCGCCGAGGTTGTGGACCTGTGCGCACGCAACCCCGACCCAAAACATTCGACAGCATTAAAAGAATTCGGCCGATGTAAAGATCAGGGTTGGAACGTTTTTCTGTGGAATTAGAAAACAGTAAGCTTAAGCCTTACATTAATTTTTTTTTGCTTGGCGTAGGCTTAGGTTTAGGCTTAGGTTTAGGAATATGCTCATTCTTGCGCTTAGGCTGAGGCTTTAGGCTTAAGCTTAGGAATATGCTTATAATACTGTTCCGAACCCGTTCTTTACATTGGCCAAGAATTCTATGTTAGAAACACTTTGCCTACAATTTCTATAAGTTTGTCTCTTTCTATGACAGTTTATGGCTGCACAACAGTAGTATACGCTAGCATAGTTTAAATTACAAGTAAATTTTTCATAATCCAAAAATATTACTGTAGTGACCCGAGTAAGACGGGGTAATCAGAGGGTCTCCATTTTGAGTCCAAGTCCATAATAATAGTCCGTAAGTGGATAGTCCCTAAACCCTAATTATAGTCTATAAATGTCAATTATTCCTAATGGTACAGCATATTCCTAAGTATATTACCTTGCATTATCGCTCAAGGTTTTGATAAAAGACAAATTAACGTTTAATTAATTCAACGGATGACTGCAGTACCGGATATAAATCAGCAGTGAAGTGCGGCGAAGCGTGGGTTAAAAATAAATAACAGTCAATATTTTAAGGGTAGTTTTTTCAATTTTATGGGTTTTTCAGTCATTTCCCTTGGATACGACCTTAGGACCTCAAAAAATTGAGTTGGGTTAGAAATAATACACACTGTAACCCAGTTTCAGTATTAAAACGACGAAATGATGATGATGATGACAAATATATTGCATTGTATAGCCAAAGTGGCCGGTGCGTAAAATCAGTGGTGAAACGTTTTTCTGCGGGACAGCACTAAAGTACACACAAAAATATTTCTACATTTAATCAGAAAATAAATTGTAAGCCCGAAAACTGAAAAGTTTTTCTGAAATTTAACATAATTTTTTCAAAACAACTAAAAAATGTTTATTTCCTTTATTAAGCAATGACTTTAAACTTCATTTCAGAACTTTTTCGGAAAATTTTTCTGTTCCAATAGAAATATTTTTCTAGTGCACCAGCAAATCATACTCCTTAAATATGAGATATTTTACCTTTTAAATATCGGAAATATGATTTTGCGAGTAAGCTTAAGCTTGAACTATTTTTTGCTTAGTTATAGGCTTAGACATAAAGCTAATTCTTACGCTTAGGCGTTTCGGCTCGGGTTTAAAGTTACGCTTAGAAAAAAGGCTTATACTACTGTTACGGCCCTGTTCTGTACATTGACCATCAAACTTTTACTTAAAATATTATTACAAAATTGGTAAATAATTCTATTAAAGATTATTTGTAGCCTCAACAAATCTGATCTATGCTTTTAAATGTCAGACACAACAGGATGGTACTGAAATTTTGTGTTCGCGTTATAGCAACCATACTGTGTAGTGTGTTTACTTGATATAAACCGCAGCCATAGCTAGATTTCATTCCAGAAGTGTAAAATTGATTTGTGAGCGAGCTTGGCGAGCAAGAAAATTTTTTTTTAAACTCAACTATCCAACCTTTTTTAAACATTGTAAAAGTGCCTCATTTCTTGGTCTCTTGAAACTTCGGTGGGATGCTATATCCTGCATTCTTATAAAATACTCTCCGGATCACAATCAGTATTATACACAAAATTATCCTTTCTCTGCGTTCGAATAAACATTAGGCGGTATGCCGAATCACGGGTCAACACTAATTAATAATTGATACAAAGTTCACGCGAATAAAAATATACTTCACAAATACACACAACAGACAACGCTGTTTCAAAAACCCAATCTGAGAACTCGAGAAACGAAATTTTACAGCCGTATTTTCTGGATTATTATTTGATTTAAGATTATTTCATTTTTGGGTGTAAATATTTTTCCTTGAGTGAAATTTGAATTAATAAAAGTCATTTTGGTTTGCGTCGACCTCAACAATCGTATCAAACCCATTAACGAATGTTCATTATTACCTGGAGTCTTCAGTATAGCCAGCCATATATGCATCATGTCTGGTACGTTTTGAAAACCTCACTGCTATAAAACTATCGTGCAATTACGCTCAATTGAAACCTTTTCTATCGTTCGGCCTGAGTGCAGTGAAATGTACACTGCATATTAATATTAAATAATTTTTACTCGTATGAGCAGTAAATACAGCGACAAGCTTCTATGTTGCTTCCGTGAAATTTTTAAGTATAACCACCCTAAACTTGAAATGCAGCGTAATCGTAGCGTTCCGCGAACTTACAGCTACCAAAACATCGGCCCATGTTACTTTTACGACCGTCCCGTTTTCTAATGAGTCTACAAAAAAAGTAGGCTTAGATTACATTTTTTGCATATACTTAGGCTATAATAATCTTCTGTTGCGGCCGTATTAAAAGTAACATTGACCAAAACATTTGTGTAGCTTGATTAGCTCGACAGTTTCAGTTAAAACAAGCCGATTACTGTTGAAAAACAAAACCACTACAACTAAAACCTATGTTTAACTTTAGAATACTGGACGTTTCCTATAAGTTCACTGTTTTACATCCTGAATATTTTTCTGAACTTTTACGAGTCCCAAGAGTCGATACTATCTTAAATTGCACACAATACTTTTGATACGATGGACATTTTTTTAAAACTTGGCCACCATTTGCGGTGTCTTTTCAAACGCGGCTTTCTGGTTTTAATATATACCAGTCAGCCAGCTTTGCGCTATGCGCAAAAGATAGCGAACTCACAACAATCAGCATGCAAATTTTCTTACCGCAGAACAATAAAAACATTTCTGTTCAACGAAAATATATATTGTAAACAAAGTGATGCTGGAAAGTTGCCCAAAATACGTATGTGAGGCATTCCTGCTTTAATTATAAGACTGAAGCTCGCTGCAGACTAGGAGCCAACTCATCTTGCTTGAGAGGAGTAAAAGTTAAAAAAAAAAACACAAACAAAACAACAAAAAAAAAAAAAAAAAAAAAAAAAAAAAAAAAAAAAAAAAAAAAAAAAACAAAAAAAAAGTTGAACTGTAGAACGAAACGCTTTCTTACTTTGGCGCGGGCTGTATGCCTTTCCGTTATCAATAATTTCTTGAGTTGGATCGGATAACCGTTTCCGTTTTCGTTTCAGGTAAAAATCGGTGCCTTCTTCCGTTAGAGAAATACCTGAAATTCTGTTGTTATTATTATGCTGTAAATTTGATATTAATCACGTTTATATCTGGCCATTTTTCATTACAGATATAGGCTGCACGTGTTCGATATGGAATAAAAATTACGGAATTCCATCCAAAATTTTAAAAAATGTGGTTGCATCCTTAATTTTTTTTCTCAAATTTTACAAATCCCGGCGAATATTTGCATGCTTCAGTAGTGTTGGCAGCAAAATATAATATCATTCAAACATTAATACTTCAATATTTCAATTTTCGTTTCCGTTATTTTGATCGCTATCCGTTTCCAAATTGATTACTATTGGTTTGCACCCTAATAAAAGAACCGAATCCCGTGCCTGTGGGGAAATGGCAACGCTAGCCATACCGAAACAAAAGCCAGATATTACAATAAATGTTTAACCAATCACCATTGTCGGTTTGATGGTTGTTCTATAGTTTATTGAAGAATACCAGACCATTGAGACTGAAGTATTTTGGTTAAAGTTTTATCAAAGAAAAAAGTTTTTAATACTGGCGTACGCATAAAAACTGGTCATTTGTCAAGACGGAGAAACTTGAACATATATAAATCTTATAAACGACACCAGCGGAATGTGATAAACCAGTGTGATGGGCTGGGTCCACATATAACCAAGCCTACGGCAGTTTACTTTTGTCTGTGACAAATTGATTTAAAAAAACCGATACGCCGTTGTTCTGCTTTTTCTTCTTTTATATTCCCTCCGATGCCAAATCATTCTAAACACTTGTCACGCATTAGAAATGCAAGAAAATATAAACTTTTAGAAAGAACTGGTGGGTATAAGCGGAGGTCGCCTCGGCCCAGGCCACACCGTCTCAACAAGAATCTCAAAACCAAATTTTTTGCCATGATTTTAGCATTAAAATTGAGTTTAACTTTAAAATTGCGTTTAGCGTCTGGTTGGTAAGTCTCAGTTGCAAGTCGTTTAAGAATGCCATGCCCTGCGACGGTAGAAATTTTTCATTCACCACTGAGACACAGTGGATGTGGCTTTGAATAAAAAGTTCACCAACAACATTTTGTAAACTGTTTGAACCTTACATTTTGCCAAGGCTTTCGTTCGATCAGGCCTTGCGTTTTGTAGTCAGGGTCTCAACAAAGCGTTCCTTGGGCGGACCACCATGTCCAATGGTTATTAATTATCAAATAAGGGTATCACTTTATTAAACAATCGGTATCTGCTTGCCAATTTCACATTTTTAAAACAAACCAGATAGTTGTTTTTGGCCACCGGCACCCACCGAGTTAAAATTCCTCGGTCAACTGCCAGTATTTGTAGCCGCAACGGCGAGACTGCAAGATGTGAAACGTCTGGGGCTAATTCTTTTTTATACGATCTTAACACATAAATAGTCTCATGAGTGTACAATGTGTCGGCGCCTTGCTTTTTTATACATTTTTACTATAATAGCATTTCACCGCTTTGTTGATGAATTGATAAGTTTAATTTTTTGTAAACCATAAGTGATATAGGTTTTAGCAGAGCAGTTATACCTTTACCTCACCCTTGGTTGCAAATATACAGAGTGGCTTATAAATGACAATATATTTAACTGCGATGTATAAATTTTAGTTTAGTTTTTATCGATTAAGAAAAATAGCTTTTGCAAAAAACTCAGACGCGAAGTATCTTAAAATTTTTTAAGCCTAATCGCCAATGATGCCCAATCACAGTATTTCGATAGCTACCACACCAATTTAGCCATATCGCCAATATGGCTTAACACTGCGCATTGTCGTTGTGGCTAGTCGCTGTCTGAACCAACCATTCCTGATTGTTTAGAAATTATCAACTCTATGTCTACGGTGTAGATGCGATTGCTGCATTTTGAGAACAACAGAATTCCATATATGAAGTGATTTGTTAGCTTGTTCTGTAGCTCATTTTTATTGGTGTCAGTGTTATTTTGTGTTATTTGAATGGAGCCGCTTGTGCGTGCTGCTAACGAGAAACTAAAAATTTATATAATAAAATCGAAACCTGATAATGTGAGGAACTTTACTTTTTAAACTATTTTTACCGTAAGTGTTACACTGCTGAAATTTGCTGCTAAATCGAAAAATATTTGCGGTTTTTTGAAAGTCAGCAACAACATATATGTGAGACAAAGTTAGCGCGGGTATACCCCGCGGGTAAAAAATAAAATTTCCGCAGATGAAGCACAGCGCGGCTAAAAATCTTTACCCACATAAACTTCTGATGTGACATAATTAAAATTTAAAGACAATATTAATTATAATGCAATTGTTATTATTTTGAGCAAAAAGCGCATACTGCAGCATATCATTATTTGCAATGCTGGCAACTAGCACCACCATGGTACTCAAGATTCCATTTGTGCACCAGCTGGTCAGAACCAGACCAAATTTCAGTAAATGGCACTCTTAATATTAATATGCAAATAACCAACTAAGCATTCAAATCACGTATACTCGAAACTTAGCCAACTTTTAGTAGAAATTCAAACCCAAATTACACTTAGTCTTTGCATCATTTGCATAAATTATTATTTATTTCAGTAAAATACATATTAGAGAAAAAATCATAACACTTCTGTTCCAGGTCAATAAAGTATATATAATTTCGTTTTCATGCAACGCTCTTCGTGGTTTGAGTATGAGCCAAAATAAGTTTACTACCTGTGATTTTTGCTCCCCATTTTGAGATCTCGGATACGCCACTGTAGGTATGTACAGATCTGTATCACTTACTAAAGTGACCTGGTATTTTGAGTCCCAATAAATAGGAGACCGTATCTCTAATATAAGAGTCCGTAAGCTGATACGGCCCTTAAACTATAATTAGAGGCCTCAAATGTCAATTATCTCTAATTGTAGTGTATAAATGACTCCAGGACAAAATAAAGTTGAATAAAAAACTTTAAATCACAGTTAAAATTTGAAAGTAGTTTCCTAAGTATAACATTTCGTTATCACTCAAGCTTTTGATGCAAGACGAACGTTTAGTTCAACAGATGCGGAGGGTGGATTAAATATAAATAACAGTCAGTAGCCAACTTACAAGGGGGGTACGCTCGAGGGAGGCAAAATAAATATCAGTCTTCCACCTCTTTTTTCTGACATTACAGCACGGAATTAGGGCGGATTTATATCCCTCAACCGGAACTGTTGAGACAACATTCTGAATTTCATTTGCTAAAGTAATACAAAATTTAGACCGTTCCGACGGACGCAATTACATACTGAAGGCAACCAATTAAATTGTATCTTACACCGTTTGCATTGAACTCTTTCAGAAAATCTAGAAAATATTTCGGAAAATTTGAAAATATCCATATTTTGATATTTCTATTTCATTCTAAAAAAATATATATTCTCTATTAAGCCAACGACAAACAGAATTACGCCATACATGTATAGGTACATTAATATATCAATATACTGGCCCGTGTTACTTTAAGGGGTGTGCAGGTTTCTGGTGGGTCTATAAAAGTGTAAGTTTAGATTCTATAGATTACATTTTTACCTAGACTTAAGCTTAGGCTTAGGCTTTTCTTAGCAATACGGTTTTGCAACGGTTAGGCTTAGGCTTAGGCTTAGCAATACGCTTAATCTAGTGGTACGCCCCTTTAAGTAACATTGGCCAATACATCTATAGGTTTGTTGACGGCTTCCAATAGACATAAAAAGCCAACAACCCGATTCTGCTGTTCCATAATTTTGATGACCTTTAAAAGATATCGGGATTACAAAATTAGCTGTCAAACGCCTATATCGGTTCTATGAAATTGGTTGCATCAAATATATATATACAAAGTCAACAAACGGGCCATAGGGAACGTATACATTTTTTCTTCTTTATTGGACTTCGCCGTATAAACTGAGCGTTTATGATTTCACAAATATGATTGGTTCAAATTACGATTTTGTTGCTTGTTTGCTGCAACCTTTCAGTGTAAATTTGTCTACCTTTCCGATCCCAACGTACTAGAAATTTCTGAATGCACTAGCGGTCAATGCAGCTCCTATTTTACCAGGAATATTGTTAACAGTACAGATGGCACAATTTTTAGAGAGAACACGAAAAATTTTCAATGACATCGAATTGTTTTGGCGCTTGATAATTTTTGGCCAAGTTGCGAAGATGTTCGCATGGGCGACAGCGAACACCTTGCTCAACGTTGTGCTGATTAAGGGATCAAAATACGAACAGTGTCGAACACCAATTGCGATTTCGTGGGACTATGGTTTGATGGTCAATAAAAATTTTACAATTTAATTTAATTTGTGTGATGGTTAAAAATGCATCGTTTTTGCAATGCGGTTTCGTTTTACACATATATTCAAACTGAAATAATTTTTATTGGGCTACAATAACGCTGGAGAAAACCTGATAGATGACATCGTTTTTTGTGTTTTTCAGAATATCTGCTCATAATTATTGCGTGACTATGAAAATTTATAGATTTACGCGCTGCAAAAAATGGTGAGATAAATTGACTCTCTCCGAAATAGGTTTTTCCGGACTACGCAAACTGAGACAAAGTTTGATACCGCCTGGGTCAAATTCGACTCACTCAGTCGCACGTTTGACTTTGGCGGAGTCGATTTTGACTCAGTTTGTGTAGACCGGAACAGCCTATTTCGGAAAGCGTCATTTTGACACACCATTTTTTGCAGTCAATGAAATCTTCTCTATCTAAATTCAGGCATCACTTACTTCAACAATACTGTTATACTTTTGTCAAAATCCTCGATTTCTGGTGTCGGTCCTATGCCACCGAGACTAGAGACTAAAAAACCGAAACCAAGACCTGCAAAATACTCACGCTTTCCGAAGCCGTTATTCTGACATTTGAATACCATCTAGCATTTTGAATTAAGCATCCGGCCACCGGGACGAGAGGCATTTCAAAATAACGATCGCCCATTCTCGAGTGTTAAGCGAAATATTTTAAAATGACCAGGGACATCAAAAAATGACCCCCAAACATCACTTTAAAATACCCCTCCCCGTCTATTTTGCATCAAGCTGTTTGACGAGCTCATATACTTTGAGTAATGAATTAAATGCTGTGTTAAACTACATTCGGTCCGATAAGCGTTTGTACGCAATCTAATTAAGGTAGTTGAGTCGTTTACGATGTCTCAGTAATTTTGGTTTCTATCTGTTTACCGACTCTAATTTGAGAGAAGTAGACTCCTAAGTAGTGATTCAGACACAAAATAGCCACCCCCAACTCTTATTACCCCTTTTTTCTGGTCAATACAGTATTTTGCTACGCAATGTAGAAAGCTATGCGGAAAAACGTACGTACTAAATAATAGACAAATGCGGTAGGCAGTGATTATTTTACCTTAACAGCACAATTAGCTTATGATAATTCGATAAAAGCAGTCTAAAGCAGACTCAAATCAAGTCCAAAAACAGCAACGGATTAAGGTTTGTGATACAAGAACGAAATGCGTGTAGTATCCTCTGCTGAAAATTTGTTTCTGTTTGAAAATGTATATTTTCATATTTTTAGCTGAATACAGTGCCGAAGCAGGCTAGGGTGCACCACCGAGAAATTCCAGAATGGACCCTTACGATGATAAAAATATTTTTCCAATTGTGAATATTAACAGCTATTTTTTGTTTAAAATCTTGTTAGGGTGGGGACCCCTCGTTGGGGTGGGTGCCCCTTAAATGTGGGGTATGGGGATGGCTGCTCAGGCTTTGGCTGAATATCAAATATTGTCAAAATCAAACACATTGTTCTTTACAAGCTAGAATAGAAACCACGATGTTTTCAGTTGAAAGTGTTTACCATCACCACTCGGCTATAAAGAGTTTGGCTCATGTAAGTTTTAGGGGCTTGGCGCTATTCTGTGGCAGTCCAATAGAGTGAGCAACTTTTGACTACTTTTGGCATGAGCTTGGTTGACTTGAAATATGCTTATACTACTGTTACGCATCTCAAAGTAACATTGGATAAGAGTTTGATGCTCGAGTTTCAAGGTTGCTGTATGCCAAACTTTTATGTGCCACGGTTTTTGCTATTAATTTGGCCCATAAGCAACCTCAACGTGCGGGAGCCTAAAATGTTAGCAACTCTGTACGCAGCAAGTTAAACAAACCTTGGTCAAAGTTCTTATTGAATGGAAGATTAAGTAGTATTGCGTGACTCCTAAGCACTCGTAAATATGATTAAACATTCAAAACCATCTTGCGAAGCGAAAGAGCAGAAATTATTTACGACTCATAAAACGTTTGGTTTTGCTAGTGTTAAAATGACAATGGATTAATACGGCGGTGGGATTTATTTCCTGTTTTGCCATAATAAGTTTTGTTGTCAATGTTTAGAGCAGGGCCGTAACAGTAAGCATGTTGCTAATCGTAAGCCTAAGCCTATAGGCGAACTAATGAGCTTATACGTAAGCCTAAGCCTAGTCGTGCGTATAAAGTTAATAGTCTAAATCATAAGTTTTACTCCATTGTAGTCCAGCAGCAAAACGTCTCGCCTCTGATTTTTACATACGCCAGCTTTGCCTAACCCTATTAAGCTTGAGTCGTAACGTTCAATAAAGAAAGTGTATAAGAGCAAGCAAATTTTCGTGTTTATTTAAGATCGTGTACATCATTTTAAATAATCTCCCAGTATTTAGACAAAACATGAAATGCAGACGCTGACACAAGTTAACCTGTGTGAGGGCACCAACAACGGATGCTGTTATGCCACACTAACGGGATGTTTTGTTACAGTAAGTAACCATTCGCAGATACAAACAGGACCGTATAGCCAGCTCAACCTGCTAGTGGGTAAAATATTTTAAAAGCGGGCATACGGTTGAGATAACAAGCTTGCATTCAGGCCGAAGCTTTTTACAGGTATGCCAAAACTGTTCTGTGGGGGCTCAGCTTCCCTGGCCTCCCTCTGTATTTGGGATGGGAAAAATATCAATCAATACAAAACTAAACATATTCTTCTGGGTCAGATAGCCATCAAAAGTAACTATTTTGTAAAATGCAACTCTCGTCTATGTCGAATTCAAGTAGCGTGCAACCGGAGGTTAAAATACCGGAGCCGGAAGTTGACAAAAATCTGCTAAAGCGAGAACTGATGACAGGCCTTCGTTCTTGGGTTTTAAGTGCGTCCAAGACGAATTTCGAAACATGTTTTAAACATACAACGGACACCGATCCAGGTTCATGTCTACGAGGCGACTAGAATCAATGCTGTTAATATCTATCATTCGCAAGAGTTTTTGTCTCACTCTCTGCGATAGTTTAGGGCGTCGCGACAGAATCCACAGGAGTTGCACACTCATGTACTCAAGGTCGACGCAGGAGTGCAACACAGAATAGTTGACATAGTCTGTATCAATTATCCACAGTGGGCCAAATGCCGCCGGAGGTTGCTGGGGAGATGCTGACGTGAATGAAACCTGTAAAGTTTACAAACCTGTTATTAGCAAATTTCCACATGTATTTTTTAGGCTTAACGGCCAGTGTAAAGGACGAAGGCGAAACAGTATTATAAGCATACTCCTAAACCTAAGCCTAAGCCTAAGACTAAGCCTAATCGTTGGAATGAGCATATTCCTAAGCCTAAGCCTAAGCCTAGCCAAGCTAAAAAATTAGTCTAAAGCTTAAGCTTACTGGCAACACCATCAAGCTCTTGCTCAAATTTTATTAGTACAACCAATATTTCCAAAGCAACGTTGTAAACTTGCAATTTAATTGCGATAAAGTTTTCGAAAATGTAATCTAGAATCTAAACCTACACTGTAATAGACCCACCCGAAACCTGGACGCCATTTAAAATAACCTGGGCCAGAAATTTTATAATAACCTAACGCAATATTATACTTCTAGATTTTATATGTTACCTGCAACATAGCTTCAGCCCCGCCAGACTGCATTGTCGCTCCCTGAATTCGAAAAATCATCCGCTTACGCTGTTTTATTTCCGGTTTGATATTCACTCCAAGTTCAGTGGTAGTTCCGGATGTTGTCTTTAGGTCCCATAGAATTCCGGTAGTGACTAAACGGTACATTGGACGGGTTGCTCCTTTGATTGGTTCTGAGGTAAAATTGAGTGTAACACAAGATAACCCGAGTTCATGCGTAACCGGGTACGATGCTATTTCGTACCAAAGTCCGGCATGTTGAGAAAAATAAAATGTCGGTTCAACTGTGACGTTTGGGCAACGAAACCATGCGACAACTTGAGAGCAGACCGGTACCGGAAGCGAAAGAATATAAATGAGGTACGCGATGAGCATTAACCACGGCGTTTTAGGCATTGTTATTTAAGGACTTAATTGTGATTTCATTTTATGATGTTTGTAAAACTAACATAGGTAAAGTTCAAAAATGACATTTTTATCAACTAAAAGAAATAAAGACCACAATCAATGTGTGAAGTTTTAGAATAATATGCCAACATTTATGCATTCGATAAACAACGGTAGTGTAGTGACCCGAATAAAACGAGATGTCTCCATTTTGATTCCCAATCAATGTTATTCCGTATTCCAAATAAGAATCGGTAAGCGGACAGGGTTTATAAACCGTATTAAGAGTCTTTAAATACCTATTATCCATAATTGTAGTCCATAAATGATTTCAGTACCAAATAAAGTTGAGTTCAAAACTTTTTCGATTTTGAAAATACATTCCTAAGAATAACCTTGTATTATCGATCAAGGTTTCGGTACAAGACAAATAAACGTTTAATTCAACGGACAGTTGCATTACCGGATAAATTTCAGAAACGACAGGCGGCGGAGAGCGGGTTAGAAATAAGTGACTCTCCGTAAGAGAATAACAGGAGGTACCCTCTCGAGAAGCCAAATAAATATCAGTCCCGCTCTTATTCAGGTCACCACTGTAGAATTTAGGTAAAAATTACATCGCTTGCATAGTGCACTTCCATAGTTTTTGAAAGTTTCAAATTTTGACGGAAATACTTATTATTAGACATAACAACATAATTAGTCCTGGATTGCAATATGCTTGGGCTTAAGATAACTTGGGTTAGGGCACTAGGGCCAAAATCACGGCATGTTTCTCAACTCCAACTGTGAAATAACTAAAATACAGTTAAACATTGTAGCGAAGCAAGCATTTTATTTGTAATACAAATATAACCAAAGATAAGAGCTTACAACACAAAAGACGACATCAATGTGTTTCAGTTGCGAGCGGTATGCCTCCAAAAGGCGTACCTGGAACCTGAGGGGGAGTGTATAGGGGTCCGCACAACAATAAAAATATATTTTCTACCCGGTTTATAGACTACCTACCTTACTGAATAATCATTAGTTCCAATGATATTTTAAGATCCAGTATACTAGCGGTTTAATACGGCGCGGGTGCCGTCCGATTTAAATTTCAGGGTACGCCACTGCGTTCCTTAGTCTGTGAAAACCGTTTTAATATTTTAGACGTGAAACACAAATGACATTGAGAAATATTTATGTCGCACTGAAAAGACAGACATGTTCAGTATTTAATCAATACAGAGTAAAGCTCTTGTGCTATACTAAGAGCAGAAAACGTGATAATAAGCTTGTCACCAAGGCGTATCTTCTCAATTATGTATTGCGCCTATCAAAAATTAGTAATAAATCCTCAAAGCTGACGGACTACTGCAACAATTGTGGATGTCAAAATTGGCACAGGAATACAACTACTCAAATATAAAAAAATTAGCTCAATTTATAACCTCACTATATTCAATGGTCTAAAAACGAAACGTCCTATCGCCAACTGTATACTGTGCGACACCCGTTTGAGAATACGAACCCAGAGTTTGCACAATAACGAAACCGACGTCGTTATCAGTTATCACTTCCAGAAAGCAAAAACGTCGTTTAAAGTTGCTCACTACAAATCAAAGCGAGCGTAAATTAAACCAGCAGAAAACTTAAACCTCTAAACTTAAATCTTAGTAAATTCACCAAATTCAATTCGGATTAGTGAACATAGTTTCGTACGATGCCGGATGCGAACCGCTGCTGTAGTCTTTTGCTCCAACGTATGCATAGTTGACTAAACCCGGCGGTCCAGTCACCGGGTCTTTATGATGTGGTGCCTCCATGTAAGGGGCTGGCGGCCGTGATACAGCAGTGCCAGCATAAGTTGCTGCTTCTGTTCGTTGTTTCTTTGATTTTCTAAAAGTAGAAAATTTAAACTTACCAGCGCAATGAGAGTATGACAAATTATGATTCCAGGGTGTAAACGGACAGTAAAAATAACGCAAACGGAAATTAAAGTATAAGTTTCAAAAAAAATGTTATTTTTCTGCCAACACAATTGAGGTGTGCCAAATATTTGCCGGTCATTCAAAAATTTTTTAAGAAGAATTGACACATACATCAAAATTTTTAAAATTTTGGATGAATTTCGTAATTTTCAGTTCATTTCGTACAATTGAAACATATCTGTAACGAATAATTGTGTGATATATACGTTACGTAAATTATAACAAATTTCGAACGTAAAAAGAACACAATTTCCGTTAATATTTCTTTAATGAAAACAGAAACGAATACCGATTGTAACCGGAAACGAAAACGAATATCAGGTTACACTCTGCGATTCATCTATTGCCTCAACATCGGCATTGTCATTTGATGTAGACCGGTCGACTATAGATCATTTCAAAATAAAATTACATAGCTAAATTTCATTCATTTTTTGAGTAGTCGAAATTCCAACCGGCCCAGCGGGCATTTGCCCAGTACGACAGATGACAAATTTACCCCCGGGGTGTCAGCTTAATGTTCTGAGAATGGCATCCAGAATACAACCGAAGATAAAACTACGATTAAATGTTTCGGTACAAAAAAAATCAAACATTCACTCCAGCTCCAGTAGAATGTTTACGGGATGTTCAGCAGTGAGAGTTTTGGCTTTTAAAGCAGTCAGTGAGTTTGTTTGCTAAGTTTAAGCAATTTGGCCCAGGTTCAACTGAAAACATTCCACAAAAACATTAGCAATGTCATACAGTTTACAACACCTAAAGCTGTTGATAACATGATCCGGTCCAAGATCTCAGTTCAAGAGTATAAAACTTCATGCGTAAAATTGTTTTGGGCCTTTACGATTCAGAATGTTATTCTGAAGTCAATTAAAAGCGCTTTATCTTGTCTCTCCAATAATGTTTTGGAAGACATATCGGTTCTATCGTTCGTTTCCCTTGTATACTTACACCCGTGATTGATAAAATTTTACCGTACCGATCCGCAATACACTTGGCGAGAAGGCAAAACGGACAACAAAGACAGCTCCAAAAACAAACACAAATTGCAATGAATGCAAGAACTGCGACCACAATAATCACTACGACTCCGGCTTTGATTGCGCCGCTGAATTTTTTATCAACGCACTGGTATTGACAGTAAGGATTTTTAGCGTTCACACCGTCCGCTTCAGTACAAATGATACACGATGCTGGAAAACACATTACAGTTTACATTCAAGATTACAAGTGGAACATAATTTTGACAGAATTGGATGCTTATATGGAACCTTTGTGACAAACGAAATGTCGAATTCTATTTTGCAGTTGTGCTGCTGTCTGTACCGGCGAATCCGGGCGATGGGTTGGTTATGTATTCATTCCGTGTGACACTGTCGCGCTGAAACTTTTGAGATTCAATTGGTTCGTTTTGAAACTCATGCTGTGTTTTGTAGCTAAATAGGTTAAAAATATGGCAAGGTTGTATCACGAATTTAAAATTTTTGCGCCTTGGACGCAATTGGCCAATTTTAACATATTAAAAAATGCTAAAACGCACTTTAAAACTTTAAAATTTAGCAGCACAAACTATTCTCTTCCACCGGAAAATCCTGTATCCATCACTTCCTATCTGCAAGTATTAGTTCTCCGACTTGTGCGTGGCAACAACATATAATCGCATGCCGACATCGTAAGAAATTATTTAAAGCCTACATTTCAAACTTTCTGAACTTGTCTGATGGTACAGAGTAGTTTGCAATATTATATCACTTTTTCTATTGGCCGGCCGGCCAATATACAAAGTTTAAAAATCATCAAGCATTTTTACAATGGCATATATCGTTATATTTCTTTAAGCTATACCAATCATTTTAGG
This sequence comes from Enoplolaimus lenunculus, assembly GCA_030248215.1. NCBI lineage: Eukaryota > Metazoa > Nematoda > Enoplea > Enoplida > Thoracostomopsidae > Enoplolaimus > Enoplolaimus lenunculus. The sequence goes on from JASANG010003944.1 coordinate 55,751, forward strand.
CTCAGTAATTAAACAAGAAACGACCTCGTTGTGAAATGTAAGTCCCAAGAGCAAGTTCAGTACTATACGATAAACATTAATAGAAGACTGTTTGCCGCATTGTTTCTAAATATTTTTACATACCACGACATGTAAGCAAAATATTGCCGATGACTCTCTTTTTATGCAATTAATACGACGAAATGTTTAATTTTCAAAATATACGCCTAAGTTACGTAGAGGGCCTTCCCGCTGTCCCGGAGCAACAACAAGCTGGAGTGGAGCGTAGGCAAACCAGCGATCAAAACACACTTGCTTGAATTTATTTATGCACAATAAACAGGGCGTAGCCACAGGGTTTCAGATGAAAACAGACCCCCGTTTGTAATTTTAAGTCTTCTCCTGGAAGAGCTAAAATTAGCAATAAAGTATATAACTATGTTCTTGAAGGTTTTAGTTCGAGATTCGCCTAGTGTGGGGGCTTTAAGGCGACAGCCCCTATTCTGGTTAGGGACCCTTGAAATCGCAGAGGGGGTGGTACGTAGTAAATTTTTATATTACACAATAAACAATGACGCAGCCAAGAGAGTTTAGATTACGTACACCTAAAGATTTTGCCTGCGGCTCTATTTACGTTTACAGCTAAATATTTCTGACATTTGCGGCAATGACTCATTACTCATTCTGAAACTGTATACACAACTTTTAGGTATCACATACAAACAAAACTTAAACCTAAAATAACCTAATTTATGTTGAGCCTAGCCACTTAACTTTTACTGTTCAAAATACACATTGGTTGGTGAGAAAATCCCCTTATATAATAGTCAAAAATATTTATATATGCTCCGGTGAAAGATTTAACTATATTTTTCTTAAAGGCAATGGACTCAGTTCATCTGAAGCGCTTTATCCCACCACGAGCTGTCTAGAATAAAATTGAAACCAAAGTAAAGAGTTTCAACCAGTGAATTAATCTTAACAACAGTGGGCAACATTTCAGATTTCATCTAAAATGTTTTAGAATCGAAATCTAAATATGATTAAAAATATTAAATTATGTGACAATGTTTTTAGTTTTTTCTGTGATAAGCAATTACTGGCCGGTGGCCGTCCGGTTCCTGACCGGTGCACAACACAGAGCCAAACGTAACTCACATCTGTAACACAAGTCTCGGGATTGGTAGCAGTTCAGCGTGTTGCTGTCTTTTGATGTTATCGATGCGGCTTTGTTGCAGCTTGCGTGCAATCCTAAAACATTCACAAAAACTTGATCTGTTCTAAAGGTAATAGTGAAACCGCGAAACAAAGAATATAAAAATTGAACTTGGATATCTCATTTGCCATTATAGTTGTGTTGAATATTTTACATGAATGGAAATCCTTATCCTTGCTGGGAAATGAATTATATTTTATAAAGACAAACTGCATATACAAACAAAATTATGGCATGCCTTACACCTTCCGCAAACATGCTTAACTTTTGAACCTAAAGCCATTTTGGTTCCGGTTCGTTCCTCGCATTTAAAGTAAAAGCTTATGATAAGCTTAGGTAAAGTTTCGGCTTACACTTTACGTAAACATACTTAAGTTTTGAAACTTCGGCTTAGGTTCAAAGAAAACGTTTACGTAAAGCGTAAGCCTAAAACTTTACCTAAGCTTATCATAACCTTTTACTTTAAATGCGATGAACGAACCAGAGCCAAAATGGCTTAAAACTTTCAAAGTGGGTAGCTTACAAGGTGCAAACTCAGTCCGTAATGAGTTCTAACTAATTTACCTAGCAATAACAGCGCACATAATAGCATTAAGCTGGGACGAAACGTTTGAACTAATAGCATTGTTTGGCGATTGTTTTTTGTCTAATATTTGCAGATGTATGATATTAACATCTCAACGTGAAATTTTTAATTAAACTGTTTGGAAATTAATTTTAAAATTTGAAATATCTGTAATATGATATATACCTACAGAATTTTGCCAAATAGGTATATATCAGGGTGCAACCGTAGATCAAAAATACCGGAGCCGGAGGTCAACGAAACTTGCCGGAGCCGGAGGTGAGGCGAAATTAAGTAGTAAAAATGATGGTTAATTAGTTAATTTTAGCCAATTTCTGCAAAATGTTAAGTTGTTTGGTTTTACGCTGATTTTCTGCCAAATTTCGACTATTCTTTCATAAAAATTGTGACAAAAGTCAATCGAAACGCACTAAACAGATAAACTTAGGAAAATTATGCAAAATTTTATTACCGAAATTGCCGGAACCTCCGGCAAAAATTCTACCGGAGCCGGAGGCCGATTTTCTGCCGGAGCCGGAGGCAAATCTCCGGTTGTACCCTGGTATATAGCACAAAAATAGACACATCCACAGTACAAATATTGGAATTAACCTAAACTTTACTACGGGATTAAGATATCGCAAAACTCGGTCTATGCCAAAGACTTTTAAATCTAAATTAGCTCCTTAGCAACACGCTTCCAAGAAAACGTACTATTAAGACACAAAACAAATTTAACAGTTATATTGCTACTATTTTGACGTTTTAGCTAAACAGCAATCATATGTAGGGAGAATTTAAAGCAAAATACAAGTCCTAAAATGGGCAGGAAATTTTTTTAGACAGAATAATAAGTGTTTGAAAAGAAGCAAAATTTATTTTATATGCCACCAAAAAGCTACACACTCACAGAAAATGTTTACGACCTAAATAGCGACTGAATACATTTACGGGCTTTGGTGACAGATAAGTTGAAGGTAAAATTTCATTTCGGCTTGCATAATTGCATAATTTTGATAGGAAACAAATATGTTGTTGCTAGCCTCAAAATTGGTTATTAATTTGAAACCATCTCAACATGCGAAACAGCACCAAGTGGAGTTGATTTCTGTTCAAGTTCAGTGTAAAGTATTGGGTTAGCTTTTTGCAGAATTTTTGCGGAAAAACGCAACAATCAGACAGCGTCAGGGTGTAATTGAATAGTCAATGGAAACGAGTAGTAGTCAGAGACAATGTTACTCTACGGGCGTCCCGTTTTCCCACGGACAGCAATAGCAATAGGCCTGAAGTTGATCGGCGAACACCCCCGCACCTTCTGGTAGGACGGCGGGACAACTTTGAGCTTATGTTCTTGCTGTATCGGGCCGGACAGTTCTAAACCTATGTTTTGCGGGTAGAGCGATATATACAACCGGAATAGCTTCGAACGTATGTTTTCGCTGAGTTGGTCAACCGTAACCGCTCTGCGATTGTATCTGTTTTCGTTGTCGACATGACAGACAGAATAGCTGCGATCGTAGGCATTTGTTTTCGTTGGGTCGGTTGTAACAGATTGGACAGCTTCGAGTCTGAGTTTTCCTGGGTTGGTCAGAACAGCTTTGAGACAGTGTTAACTAGATCATTGGGCACAGCCGGGAAAACTTCCTTCATACGTTATCATTGGAGCGGCTGGGGCAGCTTCGAACCCACATTTTTGCCGGGCCGCAGGGACTCGCGGAGAGTTTTGCACATGTTTTTGCTGGGTCGGTCCGGACAGCACTGAACCTGTTTAGCTGGGAAGAGCGGGACAAACGGGATAGCTTCGAGACTGCGCGTTCGCTGGGTCGGTCGTGACAATCGGAATAGCTTTGAACCCTTTTTGCTCGGTTGGCCGGGACATCTTCCAGCCTGTCTTCACTGAATCGGTGACAGCTTCCAGCGTATGTTTTGCTAACACGGTTGCGATAGGTTCGACCCTGCATTCTGCCGGGTCGGTCGGGAACAGGGGTGTATTAAATGGGTAAAAATTTTACCCGCGCAAAATTCCTTTACCCGTCGCCTTTTTTATCCACGCAAAATTGCGTTACCGTCTTGTTAATACTTACTCGATTTTTGTTACAAAAACTCTATATAAATAACTTTCAAAGCAAACCCTTAAACTAAAAAAATAACACCGGATAATTCTGCACATTACACCTATCACCGTTAAAACTAGGTTGTTTGCCGATGGGTGATCAGCAAATCAAAATATTGTCTCTACAAAATCACTGAGGTTAAGACAGTATAAGTCACACATTTTTCTATGGTTTCGTCGCAATTAATTTATGTTAAGTAACATCTTTCAGAAAGTTGTAAACATATTGTTCCAAGCCAAAGAAAAATATAAGTTCAACAGGAACGCGAATAATGCGGGCAATTGGAATAAGATATATCGTTGCTTTCATTGAAAAAGCCACTATTTTTTCATACGGTTCAAGCAACTTAAAATTTCAAGTTTTTTGCAATATCTGGTTTCAAGTTTATTTTTAAAATTAGGTTGGAAACCATTAACAAAATTTTACCCGAACATGGAAGTTCTTTACCCGGGGGAGCGGTCATACCTACCCACAAAAAGTTCTGGTTGAAGCAGCTTCGAGTCTATGCTTTTGTTAGGTCGGTCGGTATAACCGGGAAAACTTTGGGCCTGCGATTTCGGTGGGTGGACTGGGGCTGCTTCGAACCCGTTTTTGTTTGGCCGGTAGGAGGGACACCCGCCTGTTTTTGCTGGGTCGGACGGGATAACGTTGAGCCTGCGCTTTCGCTGGGTCTGTCGGAACAACTTCGAAGCTACGTTTTTTGCTGCATCGGTCGGACAGCCGGGACAGCTTCGAGGCTACTTCGAGCCTATGTTTATCTGGGTTGGCCGGGACAGATTCAAACCTGTATTCTCGCTTGGTCGGTTGAAACAGCTTCGAACCTATGTTTTCTCTGGCTCATCGAAACTAGGCCTACATTTTTGCATAAGCCTACTCAAAGTTTCAACATAAGCTTCAACTTAGGCTTACGCTTAACTATATATGTCTGCCTAGAGTCTATACCTGCGCATAGAGTTTAAGCGTAAATCCGAAACCATTAAGTCCTAATCGTAAACCTAACTCAAATTGTATGCCCAAAGCCTGAGAATAAGCGTGAAGCCGAAACTCAGGCCTTCGCACAACAGTAAATCAGAAGCTAAACCCTAAACCTAAAGCCGACGCTTAAGTATAGACCAAAATCCTAAGCTTAACCCTTAAGTCTAAGCCTAAACCTTAAGCCTAGACAAAACTCAACGTGAAGGCCGTGTCTAAATCCTAAGCCTGACCGACTAAGCAAAAATATAGGTGCATAAATGTGGTGTTGCACACTGGCCAATTGCAGTATCGCGGGTGCACTGGACGTCCCTCAGACAAACATGGGCCATAATCAAAATTGTAAAAATGAATATTTTAGTATTAAGTTTAAAAATGTTTTATTTTCCTAGCATACCCAAATTGAAAATTTGGACGATTCTTATTAGGTTTTTAACAACTGAATAGGATAAAAATAACGGATTTTCCTTTATTTCTATATAGACACGAACACTGATATTTGCTGGAAACAGAAACGCATATCCCGATACATATTTGAAAACACAACAGCACCAAATTGACCTATGGAAACCGGAATCCGTTTTAACTTTGACTGCTGAATGTCCACAATTTAGTGTAGATTTAATTCTGGAGTAAACCCACAGGGTGTAAACGGATAGACAATTAAAAAATAACGGAAACGAATGGTACATAATCAAAACTTAAACGAAAAACGACTACAGACGTACATAATTCAAATGACAATTTTTAACAGTAGAATTGAGGCATGCAGAATATTCACGGGGCTTTTACAATTTCAAAAAATCGCGGATGCACAAAAAGTTAAGCTTTGGACGAATTTCATCATTTTTGTTTCAAATGGAATATTATATTTGCAGCATATCTGAGCTGAAACCATAAAAATGCCGCGTAACGGTGAGCTTAATTTACAGCGCGTGCAACAAGTGACTTTTAACTACATCTATTATAAGTATACTGCTAAGCAAATTCTACTTTCATTACCATTATATACAAAGCTCCATCATGACCTATGCAGCATATATTTACAGTGATTTTGAAATAAGTTCTTGTTTATTTACGATCGCATATTACGAAAAAAACTCCATTCAACCATCTTACGGATAGTTCAATCTATTATCGTTTTATAACTTCCAACACAAGTACTTGAGGGCCAATTTCAAACTTGACAAATTCGAGCGGTAGCGACGCAGTATCCAGCTTAATTCGGACGCCCTTAAAACCATCAAATTGCTTTAAAACACGCGTATGAGATGAAAAGTTGGTGCTAAAGATGCTTTCAACGTCTCGGTTGTGTCCAATCAGCAAATGAGTAAAATATCCATGTTGAAGCAATTGCTCAGGCGTTAAACGTTCAGTTTTATTGTACCTGAAATAGTCCAAAATTAACATTGATTATTGCGACGGGCTGTTTCGAAGTACTGAATATGTCTTAGTTAATAAACAACGTCAAAAGTAAGGCATCCAAAACGAATCAACTAATTTGGAGAGAGGGAATTAACACACAACGATAGAAAAACCTACAGCATGTTCTTGACATTTTTTCATAAAACTCTATGCTACATATGTACACACACTTTCTTTACACCAACACCAAAAGCGTGAAAACTTACTCCCAATGTGGCACCGAATGCAAAAAACGCGATATTCCAGACTGCGCACAATACGTATCGATATGTAAACGAACGTCTAAAAATGAATAATTACACGCCATATTAACACGACATGACTAAAAACCACATTGTCCAGTATAGATTATTAAAAGCGGACCACATAAACAGCTTAAGTGGTTGCAATAAATATCATAGATTTAACGAGCTATAGAATTTCAGCTGTTTTGGTATTTTATTACTTAATAAATACATACCCACACACTATCTGAATTATCAATCAAACCTTATAGTGCCACAAACTAGTTTTGTATTAAATCGAAATGCCTATATGACAAGTTAAAGTGCAACCGCCCATGCAGCGTAGAAACAACGTACTCCCAATGAACGACAAGGAAGACTCTAATCTTTGAAGCTAAGTGGGAAAACTACCCCACTAACCCATATCACGAATCTCTGGATGAGCGTTAAACCACTGTAAAGCATATGCAGCTGGATAATTCCAATAAGAGCAATACGTCAGTACTGAAGTGATACAAAAATTGAAGAAAATTTGGGCAATAGCTGCAATAACTAGCAATTTCGTTACGAAACCAGTTTTCTTTACATTTCTCCACCTAAAACACAAAAATTTCGAAAAGCATTAATTAGCTACTGAAACACAAGCAACAAGATGCAGCGAAGTAAGCTAAACCACATTTTTGTTGTGATTACTATTTACTAATGTGAGTAATGAGAAATTAACAATTAAAATAAAAAATACAATTTAACAAAAACCTTGGCTGGAAAAAAGTAACTGGCCGATAATTTTGAAATATTTCACTAAAATTATTGAGATAACTTAACGTTTTTCCATTGTCTTCGTAAGTTTATTTCCATTGTCTTCGTAAGTTTACGCAGATTTCCTTGGTTTAATATTTGTTATTTTAAACCAAAGATATGCTACATACTACTTTACTTACCATCGAGATGACACTATCGCTGCGCAAACATCAAAAAGAGGAACAGTGTAAATTATAAACCGTAACTCTTTATGAGGCAACAATGAGTACGCTAGTATAAATGTAACCACCGGCGGCAATAACCTAAAGTAATTACGTGTGCATAAAAATATAAAAGTTTAAAATACAGAACAGTAAATTAAAATAAAGTTTGTTTATGTTCGTTAAAAACATAAAAAATCACAATATCTGTCGTGCTATATTTCGAATAGTCCAAGTTTCTTTGAATGTTTACCTCCGTATTCTTTGATCAAACATAATACCCGTACAAGCGACCACAAATGATGAACCCAAACACCGTGGAAGGGCAGAATAAAAATACCACAGAAACGGCGACGTCTGAAATTATAAAAATAACGGTAATACAAAATCATTACACAGAGTCACTCACTCAAACAGTGTGTATTAAAAGTGCGAATCTACGCAATACAGTGTTAATGTTCATTGTATAGTTTGTAATTTCAATGACCAAATGCGCAGCAGTGTATATACTAATTAAACAAAATTGTCACAAAAAGTTACAAAGACGAATCAAACAAAAATTGTTCCATGCTTACCCCCCAGTCCTTACTCTTGTTTAACACAACATTGTAGTACAACACCTCGCCTTCTGGATAAACCCATCGTTGCCAAAAATAAGAATCTACACCAAACGACACTCCTATAAAGCGGATACTACAGAATGCAGTTAAATCAATAACACTGGAATTGATATGCATAATTTTGTTATATACCTTCCAGCAGTAATTAAATACCTTTTATCTGTATTATTAGCCGATGATAAGTATTTTACACATGAGCCTTAGTTATATGATCGGTACATTTTGCCTTACTGGTACAAAATCAATTCCTAAAACAACCAATATGAACGATATCATGTACTTGTTCAATAAAAAATACGAACCTAAGTTTATCTTTAGTCGATGCTGAGATATACATTACGCACATGTAACTACAGAAATAAATTTTCATAAGATTTTTTTGCAACGAATTTGTATATTTGTATTCATCTAGCTTGACGCTTTTGCACAACTAACCTACAACAATACTTGTAGTAATTACTCCAACGATGACAGCAGGCCAAATAAGAAAAGGTTTCCTCCAAAACATCACAATATAGAGCGGTCCAAAAAACATAATCAGCTCGGCGCGAAACAAAAAAGCTGCAGCGGTCGCAAATGGAACTGATCTGACGAGCAAAACACGATCTATTTTGCAGCGAACATTTCTGTCCGACTCCGAAAACAAAAGTTCCAATAGTGGTCCCAAAGCGAAAATTGCTGTAAAAAACAGTAATATTTCTGCGAAACACAATTTCCAGTTATAATCAGATCGAACGTATGAATCTCTGTTAGCAGGTTACAAACAGGCAACAACATAAATAACACCAGTTTAAATCCAGCTCGCATAGATATGGAATAAGAATGGTTGACTTCTTGTTAACAACATAGATTTTTACATCTTTTAAGCATAAATAAGAAGGCTGGATAGTTAATCAATACGTACAATAAGAATGCGTACCTAAAGTGAGTCCAAAGGTGTTTGGCAATGGACGAGATGAATAGAATAAAAAATGAAACTGTGAGCAGACGATCAAACAAAACCACACTAATGTTGAAGTTCCAAATACACGACGAATGTGCGTCATAAACTGAGCCAAAGAGCAAATTACGAGCAACGCAAGACAGCATCGCGCTAAAAGCAATTGTGTAGTATACAGACATAATAGGCTAAAATATAAAAGTATGTACCCTGATTTCGTTGCATGTAATGTAACGCAAGCAGATTACAATTAACACGTAACGTTATATTTAACTAACCGATCACGAGGCCAGGTAAATCAACCAGTTGTGAGCTTATTGCACGGAAAACAACAGAAAGCCCAGAAACTGCGATTGGTCCCAGGAATGTTCTTGGCACAACACCAGGAAATTCCAAATGATCATACTGAAATAGTGCTTTAGTGACTCAAGCTTTGCAAAATGATTATAAATAGAATCAAGTTACTTGTAACACTACTAAGCAAACTGCAATCATACTTAACTAACACCAGGGACAAATTTCCAGCTACTCCATATAATTTTCGTTTATAAGTTAAGTTCCAGGTATTCATTCAATTCTCGACCTATGTTGTCGAAAAACTACGCAAACACGCGGACAATATAAACAGTGATTAATACAAGTATACATAACTTCATTTCTATTTTACAAATTTTAAATTGGCCGGTAAATAACAGTTGCAACTAAGCGCAATTAATCTCACATGTGACACATTCCATCTGTGAATCAACAAATCATGAATTGCTTGAAGATTAAAACTTTCTTCAACCTTGGTATAAGGACATAAATAGATGTGCGTCAAGGCTACAGCAAATAAAACCGCAGCACATACAATACTAAGTTTCATATTGCCGAGAAAACCATTATGTTTCGTTAAAGTGCTTGTCAGTATAGGTAGGAACCGGAACTTCAGGCGCTTTTATTAAGCCTCAGGAAGAGCATGCAGTTTTCATCAATGTCGTCCACCAAGGTCTTCCCTTTACCATTGATCTAATTTCTGACAGGTTACCGTGTTCAACGCGCAGCAATGTACCACTGAGCTTATGGCGCAACACCTATGTTAGTCTAGGTACGTATTGAAAGACATTATTAAAGCGATGTACCCAGATATCAACCTTACAACACCGCACGCTGAGAAATGGATCCTTCTTTGCAAAATGTTTGACAGTGACATGGATCCACATTAAATTAGCTAGAAAATCAAACAAACATCATTGTAATCGTTCGCATTATTCTCGTTTGCAAAAGAAAGCTAAAACATAACGAGTCCCAAATACCACACCTTACTCTACACTTCTTACTTTGTAAGATTGAAACGATATCATTGTAAAACGCAATACCACCAACTAGCTACGTCTTTTAAAGTTTCCGCAATCCGGATTTCAAAAAATAATTAATATGGTTCAAAAAATATTTGATCAGAAAAAATTTTGCAGCTTTTTGGCTGTTTAACCTTTACTCGAAAATAATTAACCGAACATAATGAAAGACAAAAACTAGCGTGGTGAAATGTGGCCACAGGATTATTTTAATTCTTCGAAACAGGTGTTGTGCCGTGTCCGCATTTGGCGAATTCAAATTCGAGCGACATGACAGCTCTTTAATATTCTGAAAGGTCAGTACATTTTGTATAGCGAACTTATTTAAATGCTCAACCTCAACACATGACACCATAAGACTGAAAGTTTTTGGTTTCGTTTTACACGCGCCGCTCAATCCATCCACACTGCGTTGTCCTTAACAAAGGTGAGTCATTAAGTAAAGTTGTTTTGGAAGAAAGAACCTAGAACAAAGACTTATTGTGTTTGCGAGCAAACATTCTCGTTGACGTTCACTGTTTTATTTGAAGTTTGATTCGCATTAAATCTAATATGAGTGCGTTGTTGGGAATTTTGAACAGCGTTACCATTTTACAGGTATGCAAGAATTGAAGCAACATGTTTTGGTATCGCACAATATAAGAGCCTCGTTTAGCACATGCGAAGTGTATATATCCGCTATCGCTTTCGAAATTATAGCACGCTATACGAGCAAACCACAGTCTTATCTCAAAACGCGGATAAAGTTTGTTGTCCTTCAAGGTCGCGGAGATTCTCTCCTGCACACAAAATAAATGGTCTCAAGGCATGATTGTCTTTTATTTTAGACATTCATAGCATTAAATAGCTCAGAAATTTGTGTCTGAAATGGTTAAAACATAAATGTCTTACATTCAAGAAATACTATTTTTAAAATACAAATTTTTTTCATGAAATATTGTCTTGTATTCAAGGATTGAATTTCTGATTTTTATGTGTGTAAAATTTGCTCCGTTTATATTTTTAAGAGAGTATAAAAATAATCAAATTTCAAATATTTCGGATTGAGGTCAGACTCGTCCAACCTTGGACAAATCTTAAGGCGTAAAATTAGGGAATTTGGTTGAGCTTAACTCCCAATTTCGAAAACGACTTCTTAGGCAAATGTTGTTTCTAAGACATACATGTCTTAAAAATCAGCAAAACAAGTCTTTTATTTCAGACATGCATATTTGTCTTGTACCTATTTCAGAAATTGTCATGATCGTTTATGACACACACTCTAAAATTTAACACATTTAAGTGCTAAAAATTTCAGCACAGATTTTCGAAAAATTTCTTGCATTCAAGACATATATGTCTGGAGTCATAGATTAAGACATAATTGTCTTGAATTTATAAGAAAATATTTCTTGAATATCAGAATTGTTTTTGGTGTTGTATTGTTTTAATTCTTGTTGGATTAATGGAATTTGAAATTTTTTGTATCGAACGGAAAATTGGTTCTGAAGGTTCCAAAATTGCGCGCCAGTTATCAATGCCACTTAAAATCAAATTACAGCGTTTATATTGCATTTTATGTTTTTCCCCATTTTGTTTATTATGATTGACACTATTTTAGGCTAGAAAAGATGACGATTTTGTGGACAGATTAAACTATTACTTCACATCAACGCTATTAATCATACTGTCGCTGTTGGTCAGCTTTAAACAATTCGGTGGCAATCCGCTAGAATGTTGGGTTAGCTCAGAGTTTCCACACAGTTGGGAAGAATATGCTGGTAATATGTGTTTTTTTAGAGACAATATGTACTAGAGCATATGAATGTAGTTGTATAATGACAGGTTTGTATTTTCGTGTTCGTTTAAGTACTCAACCCCAACTTAAAAAATTTTTTTTTCCTTTTTTTTATATTTTTTTTTAATTTCCCCCTCAAAAAAAGGCAAAATATCTGAAAATCAACAACAACACAAACCAACCCGTTGTACAGATGTCACTGCACCCAGCGCCTCTAAATCTTAGTAGATTTAGGCCTTCGGCAGCTGGAATCACATTTCTGTGAAAATGTGTGAGCTCTCGGGCTGCACAGAAATTCTGGGAATAATATCTCGGCGGAAAGACCCCGTGCAAGCTTGTGTCGGTAGACACAGCTTTGATTCGGAAGGCTCTGAGCCAAAATACGCAGCCCTTGAAGTTTCGGTGTCCTGGAGAGTTGCTACGGGCATGTGTGCACAGGTTGGACAATTGCTGAAAATCGAAATGTTAAGCAGACTTTTCAGATCTGTCCGGTTGGAGCTGTAAGTGCTCTCGTGGCCCGGAAAGTATGAAAACAGTTCTGAATAGGTGATATTGTATTGGTTCGAGACTAATTTCAGTGTTTTTGGGTCGAAAACAGTAGTTTCGGATAACTCGAATTTTGTGAAATATCGTTTTGATCTGAATTTTACCAAATTCAGATATTTCAGCTGTAAAAGTGTGTAATAGGTTTGTAAATGTGCTGAATTTGATGGAATGCATCTAAAAACACTAAATTCTATCTAAATTTTCGTTTTCTGCGTATTTAAAAACCTATAGAAAATTTCGATTACCATCGAAATTTGATGATGATTACTAGCTAATTATTGATAAATATATTACACTTTTGAGCTTGAGTTGCGGGGAGTAGCTATCTTTTGTTTCTGTTTTTGAATTGCCTAGTTTGATTATGATACGTGGATTTTGGATTTTATTAACGTCGTTTACGAAATATAGAATATAGCGTGTTTGCGTGGGAGATTTGCATGGTTTTGCTGAATTTGTGTTAGGGTTTTTCGGAAACTGTTTGACACTTAGGTCAATTTTGCTATATTTACCGAAACCGGTTATGCAAAATTGTTAATTTTGCATAATCTTAGGATTTCCCCTGTTCGCCGCTGACTTGTCTAAAATTTGGGAAAAGATTTGAGTGTTATTTTGTAACGTTATCTTTGTAGTTTTGGTTTTGCTAAGCGGTTTAGTAGGTGGATTAATTTTGTTTTTCGGTAACAGGATGCAGAATTTTACGGGTTTGAATAACTCCCTGCGGCAGCAGCGGAGTTGGACCTGGGCGACCGGGGAGGATTGGTGCCACTGGTCAGCGGCGGAATCCCCGTTTTGGTCTGGATTGTCACAAGCAAATCCGCAGATTCGGCCGCTACCACGGCCCGAATCGGTTATCCCCGAATTACTGGTAAGAGCTATTTACATACTTGCTTACACCATGGTCATTGCTTTACACCGGTGTTTAACGGCTCTCGAGATTATCGAGAAAGTCAAAGCTGGCTTGTAAATCTTTACGCTATTTATTTTTAGCCGTGGAGTAGAATTATAACTAGTGTTACCTATAGGCAACTAACTTCACTCGGTTGAAATGGCAAGGAGTACACCATCGTCCCCGTTAAATCCTGAAGCTGACGAGTTTCAGCCTTCCACATCTGGGGTTCGGTGGGCGGTAGCTCACTTAACGCCTGAGGTCGAAGCTGAGCTCGAGGCTCTGCGAATGCGTAACGCCGAGGAGGATGCGCTGGTAAGATTTGTTCTGTTTCTTTAGTTCGGGTGTACTTGTTGCCAGAATTTAGGTGTTAGTTTTCTTAACCCAGTGTTACGTGTTATTTTTCGCTAATAAACTAATAGGTTGAGTTCTTGCACATAGTATTTACTTCACACACACACGTTTAACCATTCACTTTGATTTCGGGTCCGGGACTACCGCCCCGTCCCCGTTTCTTTGTAAATATCGTCGTTGAATTAACCCGCATTTTTCTTGTGTCCCTGAGTGCTTACGCTAGTCACGCATGCGCTGAGCTTGGGTTGATTCAAACTACCTGAGGTCTCCGAGGTTGTAATCGAGGTGCTAGTTGAATTTGCGCACCTGAAACGTTTTACCGATTTGCCGGTGGAAATTTTACCTGAGTTGAATTTGTCGCAGAGTTTTATATTAGTAGCAGATAGTTTTGGGTTTTTGTTCAATGGGATTTTTGTGATGCGACCGAAGCCGGCTAGTTGGAAAGTTTGCGTCATTTTATAAAATCAGATTTCTAGTGTCGCGCTGATATTTTCGTATGAAGTTTAATCATTTGAAAATCTGCGGCGCTCATAAGCCGCTGTTATTCGCGCCGGCTTAATTTTGCTTGATTGTCACTCGGTAGGGTGACAAGGTGCATTTTCTAGTCAGATCTGTAGGTAGGATCTTACAGTATGGGTGATTCGGTTTGTGCGCAGATTTTGGCGATTGGCAACTTAAGAGGACGCTTACGCTTAAGGTGTTCGGCTGGATTTCCTCTTTCCATTGGAATACTTTTGAGCTAAGTGAAGTTGCTGTCTCGAAAGATGTGTACAATCTGACTCGGCTATATTGGGGAGACTACTGATTTTGCGGATCCCCGTGATTCCCTGTGTTGGTGACTTTGGAACGAACCTACCCCAGTCGCGGGCCTAGCGTACTACATCGCATTCGAATATTTTTCAACCGCATAAGCAGAAAGTTGCCGAGGGTAGGCGGCGCCTTTTTACTTTCTGACTTATATTTAAAAAAAATTAAATTAAAAAATATTTTTAAAAAAAAATTTAACCCCCATACTAAAATAAAATTAAGTATAACAAAAAACTCCCCAGAGAAACAAAACAGGAAGAAACCATAATTCGCTAGCTGAATTGATTAATCAACTCATTGCAATTTACAGCGTAAAGCCTCCCGGTGGCCGGAAATAATTTTGTCGTTGCTGTCTTTTGTTACTCACACGTTAACATACGTGCACTCGGCACACAAAACATCCCCTCCCAAAAGAAATTCAATAGCTTGTCCGGCTGATGTTTTATCGAAACCCTTCGTTTTCCAATAGTATCACCGCCATTCGCCGTCATCTTAGAGTTTCACGGAAACTCTCTCCGGACAACACTGTTTTGCAGTGACACTGTCTAGGACATTGAATTGTTTAAAAACAGTGTAGTGGACAACATTTTTGTGATAGACACATTAGGGACACCTTAGCGGTGAAATTCAAATTTTGGCGGGAAAATTCAAATATTCGCGGGAAACTAAAATTTTGGCGCCAAATTCAAGGTGAGGCGATAAAATTCAAATTTTGGCGGGAAATTCAAATTTTGGCTAGAAAATTCAAATTTTGGCGGGAAAATTCAAATTTTGGCGGGAAATTCAAATTTAGGCCGGAAAATACAAATTTTGGCGGGAAATTCAAAATTTTGGCGGCAAAATTCAAATTTCGGCGCGAAATTCAAATTTTAGCGAGAAAATTATCTTACTTAGCGCTTTCCGGCGACACCTTTTAGACTAACGACAAAGTCCGACAGTTTACGTAACTCTATATGTAATATTAACATTAATGCGCAAACAGTATACAAAATGTCCGCCAATGCAATAAACTCTATGCGGACATTTTAACCCCTTCTCACATTGAGTTGCCTATAGGCAACTCAACACAGTGTATATACGTTAAATAATATATATCGCACCGTGTTTAACAATTGCAACACGTATGCATAGTACTAAATCATCACAAGACGTGAGAGCCCCTTCGGGCTCGAGCGTCAAGCTCCTATAGCTGAGTGGTGATGGTATACGCCTCCCACTCCAGTCACTGGAGTTCGAATCCTAGCATAAAAGTATGTCTCAGGGGAAATAGAAAATATTCATGTGAGAAAGGATTAAATTAGAGATAAAATTTCCGCACACAGTTACCTATTATAACAGTATAGCTAGCCTTTTTCAAACAGTATAGGGGGACGATGGATGTGCGGAACGCACGTATGGTAACGTATAAGCGACATTTGATACTAGCAATTTTCGCACAAATTTTAACTATCCTGGAAAACCTATATAGCGTCCCTATCTGTGCCCAATTGAGAAGCGGATCCAAAAATTTCTGACGGGGGACGCGCTGGCAAATGTTATGAAACGCAAAAAGGCAGTGGCTGTATCATTTTAATTACCAAACACTTTTCTGAGGGTAAAAATTGCATTTTTTACAAAATGTTTTTCTGCAGGAGAAAATTGTAAGGTATGTAGCGACCTTCGCATTTTATCACAAAAACATTCTGACGAGGGGCATACACCCCCTGCATCCGCCACTGGCTGCATTTGATTGTTATGATTGCAATCCTTCTGAATGTCAATGATTGTTTGTATATTATATATACATTTAATATATACAGATATATATGTATGTATGTCTATAAATATATAATTTTAGAAACATATTGTTGGGCACAGAATACGTATTACGTGCCAGAAGAAGACAATTTACCAGTAAACCTGGAAAATTTAACACGTCGCGAAATCAGCTATTATCAGTGGACACCGTATTTCTTTTTGATGCAAGCATCATTATTTTACTTACCGTGCATGCTTTGGCGATTAATGAACGATAACTCAGGCAAGTTGTGGAAAATTTTTTGTAGGGAGAGAGCGCATTGTTTGGAAAATGAATTATCTGTTTCATAAGTTTTGCATATTATAGGCTTCAATATTGTTGATATGGTAAGCTTGGTGTCAGAAAAAGACAATATTGATCCTGAAAAGCGAGCGTCGAACGTACGACTGTTGGCAAAACATATGGAAAGTGTACTTCATCGCCAATTGCAACTAATCGCAAACCGAAACCGGAACCGGAAACGATTGCCGTTTCATCGTGTTTTTCGTTGCTTCAATTTGAGGTATTCTGAGGTGAGTTATAGTGTTACAACTGGTCACTCAGGTTAACTTTTATAGCCGAGTGGTATTGTTAACATGCGTCTCTCATTCGACACTATCGTAGGCTTAGGCTTAGGCTTAGTAATATGATTATACTACTGTTCCTGCCCTGTTCTAAACATGGGGCCATATCAGAATTAAAAGCAATATTCATTTTACAATTAGGACAAACTGAAGGGTTAAATTGTTAGATCAAGGACAATATCAATGATATATCTATACTAGGGCCATCGTCACGAAGCTAATGATTAGTTCTCAAAGTTTTCACCATGTAACTTGGCGGCAACCTTTTCCTCCTTTAAACCATATCGATACTTTGATGTCTTATGTACTGTGGTGTCCCGAATAAGATGAAGTAATAAAACGGGATTCCCATTTTGAGCCTAAATAGGATTATGTACCCTTAATTAAAGACCGTTAGTGGATAAAGTCCAATGTCCGTTAGTGGATCGAGTCCATAACTCATAAACTAGAGTGTAAAAATTGACCAAAGCAAAAGAATAGTTTAGACTGATGAAATATGCGGCATTCAGACAACCCTCATAAACCTTATTAAAGCCATAAAAAGAGTTTAACGAAAATGGCAATCAACAAGACGCTTCTGACCAAGTCAGTTCTGCCCAAAACAACGAATATAAAGAAAGAATGTTGTTCGATCAAACTAAACGGGGTGTGCAAAAATATATAACAGACGCAACCAAATAAAGAAGTACCTTTATGGAGTGGCAAAATAAATATCAACCCACCCCCTCTTACTTCTGTCAATACAGCAAGCTAATATTAATAGATTCTAATTTACGTCACTCAAAATACTACTGCGCAGTCGGATAGGCAGGTGTGGGAACTACAAGTCTAGAGAT
Source organism: Enoplolaimus lenunculus (assembly GCA_030248215.1). Taxonomy (NCBI): domain Eukaryota; kingdom Metazoa; phylum Nematoda; class Enoplea; order Enoplida; family Thoracostomopsidae; genus Enoplolaimus; species Enoplolaimus lenunculus. The sequence continues at coordinate 73,672 of JASANG010003944.1, forward strand.
TCTCATACCATAACATACACTGCAAAAAATGGTAAGTTTAAATTGGCTCTCTGGCTCTGACGTAGTCAATTTGGCTCACTTTGTGTAGTCCCGTAGAGTGTATTTCGAAGACAGTCAATTTGACTCACCATTTTTGCAACATAAAACCCTTATTGAAGCGTAACCTCCAGGAATTTTTAGCTTCTGGCTATACGTGCCTCTTGCTTTAATCGAACTATCACTCTGAGTAATCAAATAATTTTAGGCATATGTTACAATTTTGTATCTGACAATCAAACTATTGTATACTGGCAACGTAATGGTCCAACTGCACTTAATGAATCGCTTTCTGCAAACCGACAAATTCAGTGTGTTTGGGATTGAAGTATTAAAAGATCTGCTGACAGGTGAACAACATTGCTTAGCAAATTCTGAAAAGGTTGCATTTTCTGTCTATGCAGTATAAATTTGCTGGCCAATGTTACTTTTAGTGCGTTAACTGTAGATTAAGCTTATTGCTCCGCCTAAGTCTCTGCCTAAGCGTACGCGTAAATTTAAGCCTACGCCTATAAGCGTTGAAAAACGTGTATGTTTACGCGTAAGCCTAAGCTTAAGCCTTAGCATAAAGATATAGTCTAAAATCATGAACTACTCTTTTATAGACTCGCCAGAAAACGGGACAGCCCTAAAAGTAACATTCGCTAATTTGATATAGTTTGATACGAAATAATTTTTTTAGGCAGAGGATGGCAAGAAAATGGAAATTTCCCACGGGTGACAGTTTGCCATTTTAAAATTCGAACTCTTGGCAACATTCATGATCACGTATGCCAGTGTGTACTCGTGGTGAACATACTGAACGAAAAGTTTTTTATTTTACTTTGGTTTTGGTTTTTGTTGCTTACAGTTGCAACTATGTCCAGTTTGCTGTATTGGTAAGTGGTACACAGATGCCACATATACTGAAAAAAGTGGTGGGTCAAATTGGCTCTCTTCGAAATATTCTCTACGGGACTACACAATCTGAGTCACATTCGACTCCACCACAGTCATATTCGACTCACTGAGACGCACGTTTGAATCTGGCGGAGTAGAATTTGACTCAGTTTGGGTAGTTCCGTAGAGCTTATTTCAAAGAGAGTCGATTTGACTGACCATTTTTGCAGTGTATGTACTCGGGTTTATTCATACAATTTCATGGCGTTATTCTCAAAATAATCAAGGGCATAATTAGTGTTTTATTTCGAGAGAAATATATAAACTTCGGCTATAAAAATTTTGTGCGAACATTAGCTTCAAATCTGCATTTTATTATTGTACATCATGTAAAGTGTCTCTATTCGAGTCTATCCGGAAATTGTATAGGATTAACCTTATGTTCTTCTAGTGTACGCCTTTTTTCCTGCTCAAACGGTACAAAGCCAACAATATTGCACAATGATAAAAAACTACGGGTACATTTATGCCAAAGGGACGATTGTGAAATTGGCTTTAGTGCTCAATTTTCACACCTTAACTTGCTACCAGTTATAATACCTATAGCTAATTAAACCATAAATTCCATAACCCAATACTGGACAATGCTGTCAAGCTCAACATCCGGTTACGTATATATTCACATCCGGTTGCATTCTCTGTTATGATTAGTGTTTCAGGGCAACCATTGCTTGCTTACCAATGAACCGTCGGCGATTTTTATTGAGGCATCTTGAATGGCCAGAGGATGAAGTTCAAATTGTGAATCCGGCGTTTTCGGGTGCCAGTGGCGTTACGGATCCATGCGATTCAACTGAACGTTTCAAACGAGGCCTTAAATACGATCGATACTTGCTGTTTGAGCAATTTCGTGTCGAATATGTTAAAATTGACGGCGTTTTTGTGCTTCAAATGGTCACAATGCATGCCGGTACTTTGTGTTGCACAGAAGTTGTCCAAGAGCTTTGGCGACGCTTTGTACAAGCGCGAGAGAATGATGTCTTTGGCGATAACGATTCGAAAGGTAAGCGAACGTTTAAATTATTTGCGAAAATTTTGAAATTTCGCACGTACATTTGATTATTTTACCCTTTACCAATAAAGAATACTATGAACAACGCAAACTGTAATATGCAAAGCAGTAGATAATGCGAACACTTGGGAGACCCTTCAGTCTCGAATGCCAAGGTCTTGTAGTCGAGCAGTGATGGCGAACGCCTTATATACACTGTAAATTTGAGTGAGTTGATTTCAACTCAGAGTGAGTTAAATCAACTCAGTGTTCTGTGTTGATACAAGCCAAACTCAGAATAAGTTGAAAAATTAACTCAGGATTTTAACTCATTTAATCAACTCAGACTGTGTTGATTTGAAACTCTAGATTGTGCACCGAGTATGTGGTTTGAATCCTTAATTGAAATCTGATGTCATATGGAATAGAATATTGAAAATGACGCGCGGAAACAGTTAGGACTTTACTGTATTATTAACTATCTGAAATCTTACACTGTAATACATGGTGAGTCAAATTGACTCTCGCGGAAAAAGGGTTTTCATGGCTACACAAACTGAGTCAAATTCGACTCCGCCAGAGACAAACGTGCGACATAGTGAATCGAATTTGACTCTGGTGGAGTCGAATTTGACTCAGTTTGTGTAGTCAGGAAAAGCCAATTTCCGAGAGAGTCAATATGACTCACCATTTTTTAGTTTTCAATACATTTTCCTACGCTTAATAAAAATGGCTATTTTCAAAGACTTGACCAAATTTGGTCACAAGGTTGGATTAATTAATGTATACGTATTAGTGTGTAATCTACAGTATTAGTGACCCCTGTACGATGCAGTGTCGACTGCAATTTAGCCCCCTCACGGACCATGTATAGAACAAGGTCGGAGCGCTTTCCGGCGGGACAGTAATAGATTAAGCTTAAGCTTTAGACTATTTTTGTTTAAACTTAGGCTTAGGCTTAGGCTTAGGTATGGGCTCATTCTTACGCTTAGGCTTACGCTTTTATGCTTAGGCTTAAGCTTAGGAATATACCTATACTACTGTTCCGGCCCTGTACTGTACATTGGCCCCCCTCACCGTAGGTAGCATTTAGATATTAGTTGCGTTTCATCCTATTGTTAAGGTAACAACGACGTTTTACTGCGAAACAAACTTAGGCGTGGAGCCAAGTACCAGTGATGGATTGATTCAGTTTCCTCCACTGTATAGCGGAAAGCCAATGTATGTATTAGCGAAGGCTGGATCAAAAACACAATAACGCACCAAATACATTTACTCTCAAAAATTATTGATTTTAAATATATATGGAATTTTTATGCAAAATTAACATAATTAGCCTTAATCATCTGAGGAAAAACTGGCTATACGATAATGTGTTGCTTGACGCTTTGGCCAATGTATAGAACAGGGCAGTCGCAGCAGTAGTATAAGCATATACCTAAGCCTAAGCACAAACGTAATAAAGAGCTTATATTTAAGCATAAGCTTAAACGTAAACCTAAGCAAGAAATTACTGTAAAGCTTAAGCGTACTCTATTGCAGTCCAGTAGAAAAACGTTTCTCCCGTGATCTTTACATGGACCTAGGCTTCTGTGGCTCGTCACACGTAAAACGTCAATAAACATGAGTCTATGCTAAAGCTTAACCCAAAACAGTTTAGGTCCAAGCTCAGCCTGCTAAAGCTCAAGAGTAAGCTGTGTTGGCTGTCCCAGCATCAGGATCGTTGGTGGATCTAACATTATTCCAAAATCATCCCAATATGTATTATTGACATACTATATTGGTTTTGGGGGCCGATGTTACTTTGAGGGCCGCAACAGTAGATTAAGCGTATTCCTAAGCCTAAGAAGCCTAAGCCTAAGCGTTGCAAAAGCGTATTCCTAAACCTAAAAGCCTAAGCCTAAGCCTAAGCAAAAAATGTAGTCTAGAATGTAAGCCTACTCTTTTACAGATCCACCAGAAACCAGGACGGCCCTGAAAGTAACATGTGCCCTATATTGTTTTTGAAAACAGAGCTTGGAACGCTTTTAACAGTGATTTAATTAAAACAGTGTCTTGACAAATATCCAAGAACCTTTTTAGCACATCGTGAAAAACTATTAAAAATTAGGATTTAGAGCATATAAATAACAGTGCAAAACCAAAAGCCACAAACTCTAGAGATAACCGCGTTGCAAAAGACTAAGAGTTCAGTTAGTTGTTTCCATCTAATATCGTCGAATGCGGCAGCCTGGGTTCGTTTCGAAAGGGTATAGCTTCCACGAATGGTCCACTTCGAAAATTTCACTGGGCACATTTCGCTATGCCCCCATACGAAACTGATATCGCAGGATTTCTGGCTGTATATATAAGATATTTATCTTTACGCTCATTGTAGAAGATACAGCGATTGCATAAATTTGATGGGTACTCGGAATTAAGCTTGAACATTCTAAACTTTCTCAATGTATAAACAGTTGCTGGAAACTTTTTATTATTATTATTAGTATTAATAAAGTTATTCCTTTAAATAAAAATTTGAAATTTTAGACTTTTTCATTTTATCGAGAGTACATTGAATATTTTTTCTCATAAATACGATAACTAAAGATTTTTCAGCTTATAAAATTGAGAAATGTTCAGAACTTCTCCGTTATGCGGCAATTGAAAGTTTTTTTATTAAAGACAATAACTTATTTATGAAATCTCACTGAAGTAATTACAAAAGTTATACTTAAATTTAAGTATTGACTAAGCCAGCGACTTAAGCAATTATATACTTAAGTATAACTTTTGTAATTACTTCAGTGAGATTTCATAAATAAGTTATTCCTTTAAATAAAAATTTGAAATTTTAGACTTTTTCATTTTATCGAGAGTACATTGAATATTTTTTCTCATAAATACGATAACTAAAGATTTTTCAGCTTATAAAATTGAGAAATGTTCAGAACTTCTCCGTTATGCAGCAATTGAAAGTTTTTTTATTAAAGACAATAACTTATTTATGAAATCTCACTGAAGTAATTACAAAAGTTATACTTAAGTATATAATTGCTTAAGTCGCTGGCTTGGTCAATACTTAAATTTTCGAGCAAAAACAAATAAACGTCGAATGTCAGCTATTGTCATAACAAAAAGTACTATTATTGGTTTATATTGAGGAGGCACCATGAGCCTACAATTGTTATTAGACAAATGTTAGTATGAAAAAAGGTTGATTTGTAATCTATCAAATTTAGTCAGCGACTTAAGTATTTAATTAACTTAAGTATGATTTTGAAAACCGCAAAATGGTTAAGTAATTGCTTAGCACGTACATATCAAGTACTAAGTCGAACTAAGGGATTTAGAAACCCAGCCATTAGTTTTCCAATATATATTTTTGTCAAACAAACAACAGAACAACGTAACAAAACGCAGTTAATAGTGTAATTCAGCGTTGGTGCCAGAAACTTCTAAAATGGCTAAACTGAAAATGTAACAGCAGAAAACACTTGTGAGCCAAGCAAGCGAAAAGCCGAACACAATTTTTTTTGCTAAACGTTAATACAAAATCTTGGTTTTGATTTCTGTTCGTTGCCTAAGATTGACTTCTACCTGCTTGGATCCACCAGTGCTGCAATTATTTTATGGATGCGGTGCATGGAAACGTATTGCGCAATGCGGAAAAAACATGAAACTTTTGACTATTTTTTATTACAGAAACCAACTGAGAATTTTTCATTACTTTTTTGTGAACTATTTTTCCGTCAAACTAGGCCTAGGCTTAGGCTTAGGCTTAGGCTTAGGCTTAGGCTTAAGCTAAGGCTTAGGCTTAGGCTTCAAACAAACAACAAAACAACGTAACAAAACACCGATAACGCTGCAATAATTAAAATGAAGCACATGGAAATATATTGCACAATGCGTGCAGCCCACATCCATTCATCGTCACGTTGCCTTTGAAGTTGTCGGTCTCGTATTAGCGAAACAGCAATTTCAATTGTTTGAGCTATTGCGACTAGTTTTTGCTCAACCCCAGCTGCTGAGTGGCGTTTGCTTGTTGTTGACCCGGTATGAGTTCGAGAAATGTTGACGGATGGTGGCAAAGTTTGGCCTGGTGTTGAAACTGAGCGAAGTGGCGGATTTAGTGGTGGTCGCCTCAAATTTGCAAAAAATGGACTTTTCACCAGAACGAAATTAAAATTCATTCGAAAATACGCCAAAATTTATCTTCGATAAGATGAAGAAAACATAGAATTTTGTTCACTTTCCGTCCGCATTTTAGCCCTTACATTTAGGATTCGCTTCGGATAAAGCCCTTTCACACGTGCAAGTTTTCGCTGCGAGAAATAGCAGCTGCAAATTGAGCGCAGAACTTGCATTTTTTTATCTGCCGATAAGAATGCGGCTGAAAATAAATTTACTGAACTTGCATGGTTATTCACACATGTTAACTAAATTCCTAGCTATGATTTATAATGAGTTATTTGCAGCTGCAAGTTTTTTTGAACTGTATTTTGGACAAAACCTTCAAGTGCAAGTTGCAGCTGCAAGTTCTCACAGTAAAAACTTGCACGTGTGAATAGGGCTTAATGAAAAGGCTGGGCAATGCCAAGCTTTACCTATTAAGCCTTTGGTTTAAGCGTAAGCGTTAACCTTAAATGTAGCTGTAATAAAGAAAATGACAATCGTATTAGAATTCACGAGGTCTTGGTTTGATTTGAGAACGCTAAAAAGTGATAACTGGTAGTTGAAACAAACGACCGTGTCAGCCTAAAGCGATTAACACTTGAAGCACAATACAGCGCCTATCATTGGCGTTTGTAATAAATATCTTCTGATCAAATAATTCCTTGGGCCAACCAATTAGCACTTACTTTGTGCTACTGTTTACAAAACTGTTTGCTGTGCTGTGTAAATTTCGTTTAATGTTGCATCTATACGGCTCTTGCAGACGAATAACTTTTGTCTGAGGGCTTGCAGTTATGTACGGAGTCGAGTTGTGATCAACATCAACGCGTGTTGACGTAGTTGCCGATCGAAAACACGCCGCCAACGCCGACAGTCCGACAAGCGGTCCGGATCCCTGAAGAACTATATATATATATACAAGAATTGTTATCCAGTGCATTGCTGAAGGAGGCAAAAATCAGAAATCATCAGAATTCTGGCCAATTTAAAGAACAGGGGAGGAACAGTACAAGCATATTACTAAGCCTATTAAGCCTACGCCTGGTCATAAACATAAGCGTAAGAATGAGTACGTTCCTAAGCCTAAGCCTAAGCCTAAGCCTAAGCATAAGCCGAGCAAAAAAGTTTAGTCAAAAGCTTAAGCTTACACTAGTTTAGTCGCACAGAAAAACTCTCCGCCCTGATCTTTACATGGGCCAGGATTCTAAAAAGTTTTCAAACTGAAAAAGCAACTGTATGCATCCGGTTGGGTGTTTGCGATGATATCAAAATTTTATGATTGCCAAATTTTCTTTTCCGGTTATTCGAATCTTCTTGTTTTGCGTGTTTCTTATTTTCTGATCGCAGGGCAAAATTTAACCTTGAAATTCTATGTCTGCCAACTTTTCTACTCCGATTTTGGGAATATTCGTGTTTTGTATGTTTCCTTATTCCATTTTGCGGAGAAAAATGATAACCTTAAAATTCGTTGTTTGCCGACATTTCTCCTCTGTCTGTGGGAATCTTCTCGTTTTGTGCGTTTCCTCTTTCTTGGTTGCGGGGAACAAGAATAACCTTAACCCCTTCTCACATTGAGTTGCATATAGGCAACTCAGCGCAGTGTATATACGGTAAATAATATATATCGCAGCGTGTTTAACAATTGCAACACGTATACATAGTACTAAATCACCACAAGACGTAAGAGCCCCCTCGGGCTCGAGCGTCAAGCTCCTATAGCTGAGTGGTGATGGTATACGCCTCCCACTCCAGTTAGTGGAGTTCGAATCCAAGCATAAAAGTAGGTCTCAAGGGAAATAGAAAATATTCATGTGAGAAAGAGTTAATATTTTGTTTGGCAAATTTTCTTAGCCGCTTCAAACCCTCTGCATGTCCGCATAGTTTCTGGTTGAGGGTCCGCTTAGTTACCAAGACAGTTGTTGTGACTTAAGGTTTTCCAGAAAAACAGAGTAAAAGAATGCTTCTTTACCGAGGCTTTGGTTTCCACCGCATTGTTAATGATTGGAGTTGTAGGTGACATTGAATCACCGTCTTGTTCAACTCGCAAATAATTCTTTGGTAACTAAAATTTAAATAATTTCATTATTAATAGTGTTGAAGCATTTAAATGCTGGTAGCATTATTCTACGCAAAAGTTTAAGCTTGCAAGTAGAGAAATTTGAAGGACATGGACAAGTTCTATAGTGGGAATTACGAAGTCAAGCAAGCTCTCGGGCGTTTAATACCGATGCAGCTGGAGCCTGTTTAAAGCGTTGATTTTCATTGCAAATTAAATGTACTGTTTTGGATTTCGTTTTGCCAGATAGCCTAATTTCGAGTTAACCACTGGCGGATTCAAAGGGCATACAGGCCACGCTCACAACAGGTATTAAAAGCGAAATTTAGTATTAACATTTACTACTAAAAATTGCGTTAGGCTTCTGCCTCGTTTCGCTTGCGAGCTATATTTTCACTATTATATATCGCACGGATGTTAAAAATTTCTGATCCCGCGACCGGGAGTTAACCATTTTCAAGTTTGAAATATCCTACAATAAGTAAACCGAAACTAATATTGAAGCAGCGAAATCTAAATTTGTTGAAGTTTGCATACTTTGACACTAAGTACATCACAACCAGGACATCCGTAGAGTCGTTCAGGTACTTTGATGCCAAATGTACGTGCAAATCCGCCAAATAATAATTTTCGCTGTCGTCGAGTTAAGCGATGCTCAGCTCGAAGGCTGCTCGCAAAAATACACTGTGTTGCTATTAAAATCACCGCTGCTACAATGAAAGTTGATAAAACACCAACGAGTAATGCACCTGTAACAGAACAGACGTCATGAATTTTGTTAGGTCGCGCAGTGTGACGAAGTTGGTAGGTGAAACGCAACTCTTCGTTTGTCAAATAAATTTATTAAAAAACTCTAGCTGAAACAAAAAACACAAATCCATTTATTAGCAGAAATTAATTAACTTAAAACAATCTATATACACACACCGCCTTTCGGTTATCACCCCAGTCAGCGTTCGCTCAAGAATGGTCGGATTTTGAAAATTTGCGCACATTTGAGGTTCTTATGACGTCCCTGATTATTAAAAGTCCAAATTTGAATTGTTTAAAAATTAGATTTTTAAGGTCCCGAGTTCCTGCTTGGAACCCAAAAAATTTTTGTACAAAAGTTAGACAAATTATATTTCATTGGACGAAGTTTGTGTAGCTGAGTCCAATGGGATTAAAGTTTAGCGCAATCAGACGTCTGGTTAACGAGCTATTGTAAATAACTGATTTGGAGCGCTGCCAACGATTTGGAACGGCACCAGAGCAGTTATTTGACCATAACTCGTTAGCCAAACGCATGATTGCCTAAAAATGGAATTTTTCAAAAATTATAATTTTGGCGTGGAATGATCAGGAGAGGTAAAGGGAAGCTCAAATATGCAAACATTTTCAAAATTAAATCAATTTTGGGCAAACGCAGGATGTGGGATAACCAAAAAGACCCAAATATATGTGTCAGCGAATGTATAAAAATCTGTATGCAAATTTTCCAGTTATATAAAGAACGACCCCGTTTTATTCGCTGTGAAATTTTTGTAGACAAAGTATGTTGGAAACTTGCCCAAAAATACGAATTTGGGTTGTTCGAGCTTTAATTATATAAATAGATGTAAGCTTGAATCATTAACACGTACCTAAATGGGTTAGCTGAGAATCGGAAGTGAACATAAAACGCACAGGGCTCAAGAAATATGCAGTCAGCAATGCGGAAATTGAAGCGAAACTGGCAACGATTTTGTCGTTGTGATCCCCTGGAAAAAGTTTAAGCTGTTTGTTTTATTTGACCTTTTCATATATTATTTCGACAATGGTAACTAACGACCACTGGGCGTCGGCCCTAAACAAATTATACAAATGCGTAGCTAACTGGGCACTTTTGTATAATTCCCATTCCGCGCTACGCAAATGTGAAGGAACTTTTTCACTTGTAACATGAAAATACTTTGTTTTATTGTTTTAAACACTAGTTACAAATTTTAATTCAAAATTTTTTTGGTCAATTTTGCGTTATATTTCTCAGGGGGCCACGACTTCTTGAAAAAACTGCGATTTGAAGGGACATTAAGCAGGACGTTTTCTGCCGCCACCTAAAGCCGCCTGCACTGAACTTTTTATGGAAACAGCTAAAGTTGTAGACATAGTATTAAACTATTTCGGCGCTTAAATACGAGTACCGCTTAATGTGGGGGGCTTGAATTGCGGCAACCCCACATCATCATGCTAATAGTAACCTTTCAAATCACAATGCGTTCCCACAGTTTGTTTTAATGAATCTGAAACATTGCGGCTGCAGGAAACTTTCACTGTAGCGGTGGGGCTACGAAAGAGCGGGTAAATTGTTGGGGCAATTGTCGTTAGGGTAATTGTCGCATTTGGGCAATTGCCGCTTGTACTGTTGTCTTATATGCGAGCAATTTTGTTTATGCAGTTGTCCCATTTCGGACAGTTTTAATTTGACCGTCATTGCAATTCACAGCAAACAGCGGTTAAGATTCTGTTACTTTAGTAATTGGCAATCTAACCCCTATAATACATGCTCAAACTTTCCGTTGCGGTGCGCACCCCTCGGATCGTGTGAATCAGTGCTGTAACTGTGGTGGAGCAAAAGGCAAACTCTCCCGATTAATTTAAATATTAGCAATTTTTTTGCCGTCTCGAGAGAATTAATATTTCGTGGCCTGGTTACTGTGTTGTTTATCAGGCATTCTTACCGAAATGACACGAAAACACTGAAACACCGCCTATGATTGCAATTATGCAAACCGGTGTAAGTATACTCGCAATATATTGCTCGTGTTTTCGCTGAACTCGTAATTCATAAGTCAAAGTTGAATACAAGTTACGAGAATTTGCAAGCAATCGTTTGGCATGTGCTCGAGGAGTGAACGCGATAACTCGCCATTCCGAATGTTGCTCGAAGTTTGCGAGCAGCTCCAGCTGGAGCTGTTCAGAGTAGTCATGGAATGAGTAAAAAGACTCAGTTGAGTTTGATGAACGATTAGTGTTTTTAGTGTCTTCAGGGGTTGAAGGAAATTCTTTGCGGCAGACGAATGGATTATTGCAGTCGCTGTTGAAGTCTTGGGAATCTACTTGAGTAGACGGCAGCAACGGGATCTCGTATACCAGTTGCGATTCGTTATATGTTGATGATCCGAAATGGATACTGAAAAGCAATAGAAAATTAAAACTATTCTGTACTGAAAATAGTATTCTAGTTTTATACGCCCCTACTTTCCGTTAATATCTTTGATTTGAGCCGCAATAATTTACGTCTGTAAATAGGCCTAGACCTAAGCATAATTTTGAACAAAAAATCGGTTAAAGCTTAAGCTTACTCTCTATTGCAGTTCGTCGAAAAAACTGTACACCATCAAAGTATCACGTTGCGTACACCATGTTACAATTGTTATCATCAGCACGAGTCACAGAATACTAGACTTGCATGCCAACATGTTTCCACCTTATGCGTCAAAGGTCTACTAAATTCATACCCGTCTAGTCTCGAGACAGGTATATGATGGCCACATAGAAGACAACAGTACCTGACTTTATACTCAAATCAATTGTACCTGCAGAGTTGCTCATCGAACGGAAAATTTATCAAATCAAAATCGCACGAAACCGTGACCGTAACGGCAACGGTCAATTCGACACGACTGTTTCGAGGTGGATTTTTTAGTTTGGTTGCCATCAGTGAAGAGCCATGTGAAGACGCGCCTCGGATCGTTGATGATGTCGCGGAATCTGTTGACAGAACGCTGAAATCAAATAAACAAGTTCATGGCACAAAATCGCTTTGTGTCACAAAATTGTACAAATACTCGTAGAATTTGGTCGACGAATGTATGAGCTGTTTTGCCGGGGGTCCATGAAACTCGACGTCCATTTGGCAAAATATCGGCATCCCGTTGTCTGGGGAAAATGGTCCTCCATACTGAAATTGATGCAAAGTAAAACCACAAGATCGACATTTGCATTGATATATTTCCTGCTTCAAAACTGGGCCCCGCCTTTGCGTCACACGATGAAATGCGTTTTACGACGCATGGACAGATTTGTTCATCGAATAGTTCCTCTGTGAATTTCAGTGAGTTGATTTATACTTTGAATGAGTTGGATCCACGGAGAATTTTCAGCTGTGAATTATGTGTTTTTGAACTCAGAATTATGAATTGATTGAACTCATTTTGAGTTAATTAATCAGCTTACTCGGAATTAAATCAGCTCAGAGTGAGTTAATATATATTCTATAGATCAGCCAATAGGTATGCTCGTGTTCACCTGTTATAAATTGTCGTATCAGGAATCCATAAATCGTGAGAATTAAAATTAACCGACATCAAGTCTTCGCCGTCAAGCAAATTTTTGTTCAAATTTTCATCGGACCAGCTCTTAAAATTCCAAGTTACATAGAAACCAAATTTTAAAGAAAAAATAAAATGTACAACACTGTAAATTTCAGTGAGTTGATTTTAACTCACAATGATTTCAATCACTCAGTCTGAGTTAGGATTATCAGAACTCAGAATTTTGAGTTGATTCAATTCATTCTGAGTTAACCAACCCACCCAGAGTCAACTCAACTCAGATTGAGAATGACATCAACTCAGAGTGAGTTTAACGTTTACTTGTATTAATTCAGAAATAACCAACTCGCTAGCTGAATTGATTAATCAACTCATTTGAATTTACAGTGAATCGACATACTTTTGCTTGTGTTGTGCACTGTATTGCATATAAATAAATTGTAAAATCGCAAGGTTTGGCAATGTTCTCGATTAGGTTTACTAGAATAGAGTGCAAAAATTACACAACGGTTTACAATAGTGAATATTAAGTTTCTGAGACGATTTGATCGATCGTTTCATAAGTTACGATACATTGGCCCATGTATAGAACAGGGCCGGAACTCTAGTATAAGCACATTCCTAAGCCTAAGCCTAAGTCTAAGCAAAAAATTAGTCTAAAGCTTAAAATGACTCTATTATAGCCCCTCCGGAACACGATCCGGCCTTGTTCTATACATGGACCCGTTTACCTTATGCTGAAAATACCCCCGTTAAATCATAAATTCTATGTTAAAATAAAGGATTAACTCATAAATCATAAATTCTAAGTTAAAATAAAGGATTAACTCAAATATTGCTTTGATTTTCGAAACAGTAGGATACGCATATTTCCAAGCCTTTATGCTCTAAGCGTTAGCGAAACCTAGTACAGTGTGTAAGCCTAAGCACAAAATTGGTCTAAAGTTTAAGCGTACTCTATTGGAGTACGTCGGATAAACAGTATGTCCCTCATAGCAAGATGAATTAATAATTTTTATACAAAATGTTTTACCTGTTGAATCCAACATGTCAAAGTGATTTTACTGTTGCGCTCGTCCTAAAAGTATACCTTTTGTTTAGGATGATGCTAACGGAGAAACAGTCGTTAGGGTGAGGCTAACGAGTGTAACTTTTAAAATGTGGACATGAAGTAACCCTAACACCGGTACAAATCGGTGGCAATCTACACGATGGATTTATATCCTCAGTATATACTCTCAAGGGTGGATCATCGCGTAGCTCAGCCCTGATCCCGGTTTATCTTCCAAATCTCCTTCCAAATGGTTGACAAAAACAGGTCAAGAACATACTTTTCCATTTAAAGTTTTTCATTTTTATAACGATCACAACGGGCTCTGTTAAAAGCGCAAGCAATGAGACCGCCGCGGCCTAACTGGCATTTAATATGATCCGCCCGTATATACTCATTCGTGTACTCGTCTTAATCGAATTTGACTCTGGCTGAGTCAAATTTTGACTCAGTTTGTGTAGTCAGTAAAAGCCTATTTCGGTGAGAGTCAAGTTGACTCACCATTTTTTTACAGTGTACACTGTTCAGAAATTGATTTGGCATCCCTAATGATACCACCTGAAATGTTAAAACAGACCTGTTATATGTTTTCAACATGATGCATCAAGCACCAGACGGCAGACAATCAAGTATAATTTTTATATTTTTGTCAATTGAAACAATCGGTGTCAATACAACAAGGGTTCAAAATACAGCTAGTTGCTTAAACCAAGAGTGCATGATACCATATAACAAGAGTATGCAACTGGGTACATTCTATGTAGGAAAAAATGTACCCAGCGCGCGTTGCATTTTTGGCTTACCCCCCTTATTTTCGAGGGGGGTGTCAAAATCTTCATAGATGCTGAAATTCATATGCTGTTTTCATATACTGAAAAGTGAGTGGTTTGATTATATTTTCGGTGTTGGCCGGCGGATACACGTGTAATGAACGTAAAATTGACCCCCTTCCAAAATGAGGGGGAGTAGGACACCAAAAGGCAACGAGTGCTGGTAGATTTAGTTCCATGCAAAAAACAAGGCGTTTTGAATACTCTTGTTTAAGGGATCATCCACTCTTGCTTAAACCAAGCGTATATGATACAAGAGTATGCAACTCTTGGGGTTTCGAATGCTACAAAATGTACCCGGCACGCGTTGCGTTTTCGATCGACCCACTTTATTTTAAAGGGGTACAGCCTATGCGAACCATGGCACTGTTTGTATCCGGAATAAAAAATGCTCCGTTTACAGTTAAATCTTTATTGGTATTACATGTGATACAGCGAACACCCCTGTAAATATTAGTGGGGTCGACCGGAAACGAAACACCCAGTGATGCATTGTGTACCATGCGGAACCGACAGAGTTGCACACTCTTGTATCATGCACTCTTGCTTAAACTCACTACTTCGCCAATTCGGACTAACGATACCCATACCGTTACATTTGTTGCTCGATATATGTTCGTAACCGGCCTAACCCTGGTATCGTAACCCCTCAGATACGTCGAATACCTTTGACCCGGGCGGCCAGTTGTATCACGTTTGTTTACCGTCCGATAAGGCCGCGGTCCGTCAATTAGGGCACAAGTTGAAGACGAAATAAACCAAACAAACCAGACACAAAATATGACCCGTTGATACAAAATACGTTGGATCACAAACCCAACCATAATAATTTAATAATATCACTCGCAGTATATATAAAGCATGGGATTAAGCAGACAAGTGTATTGCTATCGGCAAATAAAAACTTTTTTGTGGCAAACTTTAGACGATGAACAGGGGCGTATACAAACGAACGGATAGAGGGATATATTTTGCCCAGAAATTTTTTTGAAGAGACAAGAGAAAACTTTACTTTTAACAGGTTTTAAAATATAATCTTTCACATCGAGGAGGTTGAAAAAATGGTTTTTTTACATGAGTTTATATCCTTTCGAAATGAATACTTAGCTACGGTTAATATAATGGATCATGTCCAAAATACTGTTTGCAATCCAAATTTAGCTTTATCCAGTCCAACTTAAGTTGACCCAATAAAAGTAACAACAAATTGTTTAAACCCTGTTGACTACGGAATTAACAACAATGCTGATCTAAGTTTATGTTGCCGGCCTCTGGGTAGTCAAGAGCTGTGCCAGTATATATCATATCTAAAGCATCTCCAAGACTTGAGAGGGTGTCATGTAGAAAATTGTTATGTTCATCATTAAACAGTTCGCGAATCCGATGGATGACAAACGTTTTTTCGAATCTGTTGACGAACAAATTCAAGGCTCCTGATCTAAAAGTTAAGCCACCTTCCCGTCATGAAAGCAAGCTAACTGCGTCTGCGTATGTCGCATGAAATGCGACGCCTAAAGCAGACATACGGACATACGTAAAACATACTGGTATATTTTATTAATATTGTATTGTTCTAACGTAAAATATACGTTGCGCTTTGTGTTACAGTGCAGATTAAACCTGATTTTCGTAAACAAGCAAGTTTGCCTAAAACTGATCAATTTCTTACTGGCTGGTGCTCGTGGGCCTCCCAAAGCAATTTTATTTATAAGTAAGCACTACGTGTATAGAGTGAAAACATTGCTTCAGGGTGTCATACTGTCTACATTGTAAATTTCAGTGAGTTGATTTTAACTCAAAATGAGTTGAATCCACTCATAAGTGTGAGATGTGCATTAGGTCTTTCAAAACTCAAAAGTCTGAATTGATTGAACTAATTCTGAGTAAATCGATTAACTCATCCTCAATTAAATCAGCTCAACTCAATGGAATTTACAGTGTATGTTGTGTTTAAACGTGCTACTGGCATGCTTCAACCACATATTCTGGAAGTAAACTATGCAGAATGGTATTTAAATAGATGCATTAGAGAACGCTGTTGCAAAAATAATTGTGAAAATGAACTAAACAATTGCATTGGAATAACCTTTCCGCAAATTCCAGGCACGCAACTGCAATGGAACTAAGGGGGTGCGCCTTCCTTACGCTGATCATCGCCCGCCCCCCCAGTAGAAATCTTTTTCAACAGCATTAAAACAATTGCAGATCAGATAAATTTTTCTTGTGTTAATCTTGAAATATTGTTGCCTACACTAGTAAAAAAGTTCTTAGACGCGGAGTACACAATTTATCCTTATTTTAAATTCTAGTTTTAAACATTGCGGCCAATGTAAACAGGGCCGTAACAGAAGTATACGCATATTCCTAAACCTAAGTCTAAGAGCCTCAGTGCAAGAATGAGCTGAAACGTAAGCCTAAACATAAGCAAAAAATTAGGTAACGCTTCAAAAACCGTACTCCATTGTATTCTCGCGCAAAAACATTTCATCTCTATTCTTAATACATGAGCCAATACATGAGAAACGAGTTTTTTCTCAAAAAAATGTCCGCTGTCATCCAATTAAAACAGCACAACCTGCCAGCCAATACGGAACGTGCTCAATCTTATTTTGGTCAAAATAAAATTTGGTGACATTTATTAAAGATATGTTTCACAACATTGGCCTGATAAAATCTAGGCCGGGAGGACAAAAATGAACAAAGTCTGTTACTGCATATTTGCTTGTAGCTGTTTTTAATAGTTATCGATAGCTAACGGTACTGCGGTTCTCAAATGTACCACGCATTACCAGTTGTAGTTTATTTTAAACCGATGGCTAATGTACAGAACAGGAGCGGAACAGTATTATAAGCATATTCGTAAGCCTAAGCCTAAGCATAAGCCTCAGCGTAAGCATGAGCGTATTTCTAAGTCTAAGCCTAAGCGTAAGAATGAGCATATTTCTAAGCCTAAGCCTAAAAGCGGACGCCTAACCCAAGCAAAAAAAATAGTCTAAAGCTTAAGTTTAATCTATTGCAGTCGCACAGAAAAACGTTCCGCCCATGATCTTTACATGGGCCAAACCCATAAATGTAAAATTGAAAACTTAGACAATTCCCAACATAAACTAAAACGTAAGCGTATTCCTAATGAAGTGTAAGCTATGACAAAATCGGAAAATTTCAAAAACTGTGGCAGGAACGCGCAAAAGAAACCTAGTAGAAATGCCAATTGCAATAATCACACTATCCATACACGATTAGGTGTTGACACGCTTGCAATAACCTACTGAACAACTTGATGAACGCGCTATAACCATTTCAAAAAGTTGCTTGTTTCTTTGATGATACTTAGGTATTTTTGCATACTCGCAAACTATTAAAGAACAGATTTCACGTAATAATTGAAAGTTTAGTCTTGCATATTAAACGCTTATGCTTAAGTTAGACAAAATTGTGACGAACACGTTAGATTGTACTCTAGGCTCGTATTCTCAAATGTGCGCAGCACCTAACTTATCACTAGTTTTAATAGGTCTTGTAAACTTGCGAGCAAGTGAATGTTGAGGTTTCAAATTCAGCTCATTTTTCGCGTTTGATTGCTTGCTCTACAGCTGTACCAATCTTGAGATCCGCAATTGCAAGAGGTCGTCAGTTTGAAAACCTATTGCTAATAAACGATACGTGCTATATTGTAGGGACCCGAATAAGAACGGGGGACTGATATTTATTTGGCCTCTGCAGAGGGTACCCCCTGCTTTTCGGTTACAGACAGTGATGTATTTTTAACCCACGATCCTCCACCCTTCGTTACTGATATATCCAGTACTGTAATTATCAGCTAAATAAAGCGCTTGTCTCGCATCAAAAGCTAAAATGTTATACTTAGAACTCTACTTTCAAAACTTAAGTACGCTTTTAAGTTTCGAACTAAGCTTTAATTGGGCCTGGAGTTATTTATGCACTATACTTGGGACAATTTACATTGATAGACTCTAATTAGGGCTTAGGGACTCTACTCGCTTACGGACTCTTATTAGGAATACAGACTCTTGTTGATTGGGATTCAAAACGGGGACCCCTTCTTATTATCCCCTCTTATTCGGGTCACTACAGTAAGCATTTCGGAATATAGGCCCAAGAAATTACACAGGGGTCTTTAAGTTTCAGTTTGAAGTTGTCAGGCTAACTGGTTCAAGTCACGTATATTTGTATCGAACGATACTTACAACTTCTGTACAAATCTTAACATCCGGTTGTTTTACTGGAGTTCTTTTCCAGCAAAAATCGGTGTCCGTTTCCGTTATAGAAATAGCGGAAATTCGGATACTTTAACACTGAAAATTAGTTATAAACAACGTATATATATCTCGCAGTTGTTCATTACAGATATGCTGAAACTGTTTGAAATGAAATAATTAATTACTAAATCCATCTAAAATGTTAAAAATTTCAATGCATCCGTCACTTTTACTTTAAAATTTAATAGAGCATGGCGAATATTTGCACGCGTCAATTCTGTTAGCAGAAAATGAAACATCTTTGATGCTTTGATACGTCAATAAAGGTTTTCCGTTTCCGTTATTTTGATTTTACTATCTGTTTTCGTTATTTTTAATAACCATTTTATACACGCTGCTTCAAATGCTAAACATGGATTTGTAAACGATACAGCATTTTAATATAAACAAGCGTTTCAAGAAGAACGAAACAAATAAATATGATAATTTCGTTTTTAGTTTCACACAAACTCGAGTGAAAATTGATCGCTTGGAATGAAAAATTAAATTTTACAAAGGTAAGATGAGACCCACAACAAGGAACTGTTAATAAAAAGAGTAGCGACGTTTGTTGCCGTCGTATAAAAACATTTATGACCATACAAATTTTTACTACTGTCCAAAAAGGTGTTGGCTAGGGGACAGGCTGTAACTTTGGAGTGGCGGGTGGTCTTATTGACCTAGCAGTGGTTACCCTTGAGACGCAAAGAACAATCGTGTATTATTAATAATAAAGAATATTCTTTTGGAAACACACGTAAACGTAATGGCAAATGTCAAAATCAGTGGCGGAACGTTTGTCTACGGAACTGCAACAGAGTAAGTTTAAGCTTTAGACTACTTTTTGATTAGTTTAGGCTTAGACTTAGGCTTAGATATACAGTCATGCTTACGCTTAGGCTTATAGGAATATGCTTATGCTACAGTTACGGCCCTGTTTCATACCAGTCAATTACTTTAACATTTCGACTAAGCAATGTAAGTTTGATATTTTTCAACGATTCAGCCTGCAGTATCTAAATACAACCTCGCTGGGGTTACGTCACCAAAATTGCTTAAACCGAAAACTAAATAGCGTTCAAAAATAACAAAAATGAACGGATACTAAATTGGATCTCCGGTTACATCCTGGTATAATATTTTTGTAGGTTAATTTATTTTTCACCAGATTCATTTTATTGATACGTGTCTGAGTAAAGGTTAAATTTGTTTAAATTACGTTTAACACTGTTTGAATGTGTGTCAAAAGTATTTCATTTAACTCAAAGTTGCATGTTTATTTTCTGTCAATAACAGTGCGTTTAACGGACGTACCTTAGACTTTTACCGTCACTCTTTCAGCGCTCGGAGATTGCTAGTGCCAATGATTTTATCTGAGAAGCGATTGAAATTGGAATATTGGTGATTGCAAAACCTTTATTGGCATTTTTTGGCACTTGAGTTATAATATTCAAAAATTTATTTAACTCAACAGAAACATTTTAGTAACGAATGCTTACGGTACTCAGGGATTAATTTGTGTATGCTGTAGTGACCCGAATAAGAGGGGAGACTGATATTTACTTTGCCTGTCCAAAGGGTGCCCATGTTATTCGATTACGGTCTGTTATTTATTTTTAACCAGCCAACCACCGCCCTTCGTTACTGATATATGAGTGATAATGCAAAGTTATACTTAAAACAATGTAACTTTCAAAACTTAAGTATGCTATGACTCCTGGACTAAATATAGTTGAGTTCGAAACTTTAAAGCGTACTTAAGTTTTGAAAGTACATTCGTAAGCATAACAGTACATTATCACTCAAGTTTAATTCAACGGATACTTAGTTGCAATACCGAATATAAATAAGTACCAAAGGGCAGCGGAGGGCGGGTTAAAAATAAATAACAGTCCGTAACCGAATAACAAGGGTGCGGGTACCCTTTGGAGACGACAAATATATATCAGTCCCCCCTCTTATTCGGGTCACTACAGTACACACACTGAGTCAAATTCGACTCCGTTCAGTGAGTCGAATTTGACTGTGGCGGAGTCTGATCAGTAGCTGTTTCCAGTTCCGTTATTTCTACTATCCGGTAACACCCCCGCAATCCGATGGTTTGTGGTGGGTCAACGACCGCCCCTCACATTTCAGAGTAAACGCTTTTACGTTATCATCTGATTTTGTGTTTTTCGTCGAACAACACACCATATCGGATTTCTACGCATTTAATATATCAATTGCTTCTGGCATATCGTTCGAGTCGCTAACAATGTTTCTTGCCACTAGTGCTCGTACGACGAACGGGTCGAAAGTGTCACAGTAACACAAAAATTTTCGTCACAGCTTTCACGATACTAAGTTTCGAAACTAAGCAAAACTAAAATTGCGTACCTCACTTTGGTTATTGGCATCTATTGCGCGATGCCGGATTTACGTTCAAACTAATGTTTCTGATTTAGGCAAATATATAGAACAGGGCCGGATCGTTTTCCGGAGGGGCTATAATAGAGTCAGTTTAAGCTGTAGACTAATTTTTTTCGCTTAGGCTTAGGTGTAGGCTTAGGCTTAGGCTTAGGAATGTGCTTATACTACTGTTCCGGCCCTGTTCTATACATGGGCCCAGATTTATATACGTTAACGTTTTAAGGTTAGCTTTGTTCTAATCACTTGAGCGACATCAAATACTTTGAGCACACGAACACAGCAATTTCAGACTTTTATTCTCTACTGGTGGCTTTTGTACATTGTCATCCCTGCACGTTCAGGTTTACGTTTCGGAAAAGACTGACCTAAAGTCATGGGCGCCAATCTATCCTCAAAAGTGGGGCGGGGGTCAATTCAGTAATATAGACATGTTCACACTTTCCAAGAAGCGATGGTTGATCGCGCCACAATTTGTTAACTGGCAAAGTGGAAAATTCATACGCCTGTGTAATATTTAGGCGCCTGAATTTTTCACTTTTCAAGTTTTCCCAGCCAAAATTATGCTTCTGATTTTTCCTACCAACCCAGCAAAATTTCTAGCCGCCATGCAGGAGTGGCGGCGCTGCACTCATGGTCATAAGGATTCCACCTTGGAAAATGGAAAGCCCTGTGGTATATATACATTGGCTAACATAATTAAAGTTTAAAAGAGAAAAGTACACTAAGTGTCTGCATTTTGCTTATTTTTGAGACGGCCTGGAGGCCGTCTCTATTAAAAGCAGTTGATGTTTCGGGGTGTAAATTTTACCAAATTTGTAAAATGGAAAAAATACTAATTCCCACTTTTTAATAAAGTTTCGGTTTTCTAGGGTAAATAAAACCTGTATAAATTATGCTTCGCAACAATATGAAAAAGAACTGAATTTTTTCGAGGGATCGTTCACAAGTGACCCCCTTAAATTTGACCTATTTGCCCCCCTGATATCGAAAAACCTATTTTTGATCCTAATGTGTAAAACTTCTTAAATATAATTTGCATAAATACTCTATACGTAACACAACACGTGTTACGTATTAATTTGTATAGTGTGATGGATCATCCACGTAATGCTGTCTACGCTACTGTAAAAAATTGTCCACACACCTGGTATTAAGGGTGGGACAAAACGACAATGTCCTTAAGCTATAAAGACTTTACAGAAGGTGTAGTTAGATAGTGGGTTTTGAAAATAGGTCCTTCGAAGGGACTAAGGACAATGTAGACACTGTCTGGACACAGTGTCTGACAATACGAGTTCCTTCGAACAGACCCTGTATAATTGCAAAGCAAAGTTCCTTCCGACAAACTTTGTGTTGTGAAATAAGCTGAGTCCCTTCTGACAGACTCTGGACAAAACAGTTGCCCTTTAAATAACCTATTGACAATTTAGCTTGGGTATGGACGGCAACGTGACCAAGCATAGGTCGTCCATAGAGAGTGCGAGTTGTCAGTAGGGTCTAAACAGGATATGAGTGACATTTGGACATGTAATTTGGAAACAGTAAAATTACAGACTTAGGGGCTCGTACGTGGGGACAATTTTTTACAGTAACGTAGACAGTATAACGTGGATGACCCATGATTAATTCGGTGTATACGGATTATAGTATAATCTATAAATAGATCACCACCATTTTCGCACTGTGTCGCCGAGTGGATAAGGCGCAGGCATGTCAAGCCGAACGTCATGGGGTCGTAGTTTTCGAATGGCGATTGTCATATTTTTGCATACTTTGGTTTTTGATTTTTTTATATCAGATGCATTCAAGTTGGTCTTAATTCCAGCCCGTGGCCAGCTTAACATTCCGTTTTCGTAGAGGGTTCAAAAAATTTGGAAGGCCACAGAGGACTTCCCATGACTTTATACGACCGGTGTTTAATTTTTTTTGCTACGGGTACAGCTTCCAAACTCCTCTCTGACTGCGGGCTAAAGTGAACATTTTATACAAATCACGCATTTTAACTGGCAGAAGAAGTGTAAATTTAAATTTTGCAATCGTTGCCTCACAAGAATAACAGACCTACAAAAGAGTCGCAAAAACCAATTTAAAACGCTTAATTTATATAAGCACAATATTGATTATTAATGCTGCAGGATCAAAAGTCATGGTTCGAATAAAAAATTATCGCTTACAGGAACCGTGTTGTGGAATATAATTAAATGACAACAACTTCATAGTAAAAAAGTTTCAGATGGAGAAACGTCATTTAGGTGCATTCTAGCTGACTTCCATCTTCAGTGACATAAATGGAGAATCGCTAAATGCTTATTGCTTAATGGTTTGTGCGAACTGCGCAATTTTTAGTAGGTAATTGTTGATGCTAATTCCAATAGATTTTTAATAAAAGTATGGAATAGATTAAAGAATTGAAGTTTTATGTGTTTACCCCGTCTCCATTGCCACTTTTAGAGGCTGCTTGTTGACTTTACATTGACAGAAATTTATCAGGTACTGATTTGATATTTTATTTCATATGCTTATAGTCAGCCAATAGAGGTGTAAAGTTGCTACATGAACTGTGATGCACAGGTTTTGAGCAATGAGCCTATCAAAACGTTTTGGGTACTAATAAGCCGGTCAAGTTTTTGTCTTTCTTAAGGAAGTGGGTCAAAGACGCCTACCACGTTTTATACTCAAAAAGTGGGGGCTGGGGGTCAGTAACCCCCACCCTCCTGGGGATTGGCGTCCATAATCTAAGTACATAGAAAACGATTGCCTAAGACAGTAAGACTCAAATTTCGAAAAGTGTACTTATACAGTCAATTTGATCCTAGCTGCTACAAAGAACTTTAATCTGAACTTCAATCTCGTTGAGGCTTTTGTTGACTATATACCTATGCATGCTAAGTCATGCCAGTCATCAAATTGAGTAACAGGCAACTTCACAAAACAACACATACTCATATATAGTTCATATACGTCCTGTACATTTGTCATTTGTTCCGTTGGGAGTGCAAAATGTTAATTATAACCAAAGTATGAGCTCTAGTATACAAAACTAGTCCTGAATATACGCCACGATTGAGTGATATTGTTTGGTGACCGAGGCACGCTGCCTAGTGTCCACGTACAGGATGTGAAGCAAAACAATGTCTGAAAATCGTTGAAGTTAAATGTTAACCATAATCTGCATATTATATAGACGTTGCGAATAACTTTTTAAGACCTTTTTGAAAAAGTTAAACAATTACCGCATTCAAAACGGCCCCAAACCTACAAAGATTCACCGAAATCGCAACGTTCACAAAAATATAATACCGATTGTCAGAACTTCCGGTAAATGTTTCTACAGCGGTCAAGTTTCTGCCAGAGGGCATTTTCTCTTGAAGCCAGAGGCAGCCCCCAACTGGCCTCGGGTTTTGATAACAAAATTGTAAACTAGTTTTTTCCATTAATAATAAATTCCACATTTGCTGCGGCCAGAATATGGATTCTCGTCCTCATTTAAAGTTCAAGCCCCAATGGTATATATACTTAAGCCACTGAACACTGGTTCTACTCGCTTCATTGAAAAACAACCGAAAATAATTTATTAGAAACCCAAAAACAAAATGAGATAGTCAAAAGGAAATGTTTCACATGAATATAGCATCCAACGAGCATTAAATGCATGCGCAACATAAGAATATATACTCTCAAACACTGATCATTCGAACTGCAGAAATTGCAAAACGCATCGGTCGGAATTAAGCTCTCGATTGCGCAAAAAGTTATAGGAAAGCAACTAAGCTCTTCAAAAACAAGCAAAAATTCAGACAGCTCTAGTAAGCATGAAACGCATATAGCTTAATTCACAAGATATGACAACAATAAAAATACTGCACCCACCGTTTAACACAAAAAACTGGAAGCTTCCAAAACACCAAAAATGACAAAAAAACATACTATACACTTAGACATAATCCAATAGATCCGAATACAAACACATCTTTGCAACAAAATCACAACCAAAAACAAAAAATACACTTGAAGTTAAAATTAACAAAAAAACATTAAATAATGCTTTATTATAAAATATAGGCCAATGTATACAACAGGGCCGTAACAGTATTATAAGTATATTCCCAAGCCAAGCCTAAACCTAAGCTTAAGAATAAGCTTATAGCGAAAGCCTAAGCCTAAGCGTAAGCAAAAAAAATAGTCTAAAGCTTAAGCTTACTCTACTGTAGTCCCACAGAAAAACGTTCCGCCACTGATCTTTACATGCGTCAAAGTATATATGGTACTATACCGTGCAACTACTAAATTTGGTTCCTATGATTCAAGGTGGTGTAAGCAATATCCGTACCTTCGTATTGCATCACTAAACTTTGCAAAAATCTTTTTGCAGTTGTTTTTACGTGAACATTACTCAATAGCTAGCTCTGTGAGTTTCCACAATGTTCTGCGCACGCACTGGTATACCCTGTCAGATAAGTAAGTTGCATACTTTTATAATTTTAAAGTATTAAGCTGACTCTTGATAATACTTAGCATCTGCTATTATATTTGAAGAATTTTAATCTATTTTAACATGGTTATTGCTGAAGTTTTTTGAGATTATCGTATTAAATTGTCTTAAGAATTTCCTAGAAATGTTTAGCGGGTGAATATAACAGCGGTACGTCAGGACTGTTGCCAATATTTGAATAATCAATTTGGTCATATTTTTGCTAGCGAACACAAACTGCAGCAACAGTAAAAAATGTGCAAAAACCCATGAATACATATATACATACATACATACAACTATTAAAGCTTTAAATATTGCGTTTATAACGATGTTTGTTAATGCACTTCCTCTCGCGTTTCTGAAGTTCTAGAACAAACTCGTGATTTAACAAAACACTGGTAACTTTGTCGATCCTTTGCTACGCATGCAGTCGCGAACCTTTAGCATTTAATTATTTTAGCAAACACCACGAATGTAGCCAGAAATTTTCAAAGGGGTGCGTTTTATGAAAACTTATACTTATGGTTTTTGACGTTACCAACTGAAAGAGTTCCCTAAAATCTACAGGACAAATACCCCAAACGAAGTTTAGCCACGAAAGCCTTCCGCAGAGATAGAAATGGCGGATAATTGCCACGAGAACCCGTATTTCCACATATACAGCAATCGATCAGTGCTTATAACCAAAACGAAATTTACTTTACCGGTATTTCTTTACCTATTTGGTTGATAATGGATATTCAGAACATTGCGAATCCAATTGCGGACTGTATGTCGGAAATAAAAACAATAAACATACAATTAAAGACACGACACTGAGCAAGAATGAAGCAACATTAAGCAGCTGCACAATAATATTATGGTATACTTCGTTTAAAGCATTCTTACAAACTAAAAAATGTTCCGATGATACCAACTGCAATATTAACAATAATTAGATTCAAAAGCAGACGTACAGCAATATTTCAACTCGCGACCCTGATCGCGAATGCTCGCGTCTCGAACAAAATCGCTCACAAACGTGATTTGAGCAGCTTGCAATTATTGCGTTGGTAACTGCGACTGCAGTCGGTCGCGATCGCCTACTACTAAATTTATTAAAATTTCAACCATATTATGTGCGCCCACTGTGTCGCGAGAATAGAAAAATTTAGAACAGATTACAAAAGCTGTGACGCAAACGCAGTAGATGCAATCGCGATTACTACCCAGATTATTCTATTCATGCCTGTACCTTCTAAACAAAAACACTACGCGGAGTTTGAATGAAACAGTACTTTGCTTCTATTATTGCTAATATTTCGAGTAATAGCAATGTCAAATATTTTCAGTCAAAACTACCTTGGTACATGTTTGAAACAATATTTTTGCAAACCTGATTGGATGTGTTTGTCTGCTTGAGTCTCAACCTAAAAGCAATATTCAAAATGTTTTTACGGGTAAGCTTAGCTATTAGCTGCCAATTTCATTGTCCATAGATAACCACGGGCAAACTCGCGTATCAGCAATATCAGATCCAGCCGGAGCTAAAATAAAACCAAAAATATAGTAGTAAAATAAAATCAAGATTTTAAACTTCAACAGAATTGCATACATTGCAAACAGTAAGATGCACAATCGCCAGATTCATAACAAATGATTTAAAAACGGGCTACTTACGAAGAAGCGCAATAAAACATTATAATCGTGAAAGGAACTTTGCAAGCGACAAGGTTAAATGCCGCGTTTGTTTAAATCTTAATACAAAGTATTGGTTTTGGTCGGGTACTCAAGACCTAGAGGGGATCCGAAGACCAGATGAAGGAATTAGCAATCTCTTCTTCTAGAAAAACTTTTCCATTAAGTATGGTTGAAGAGTGAAAAATCTTACTATAACTCGACCACCATTTCAAAAGCAGGTTGTTTACACTATCAAAAAATTTCTTGAATTAAGTAAAAAATCTTACGGACAGAAGGCTGTATCAGATGTAGCTTATATTTTCCTTGTTTATACAAATCTTCAGGTGCACGATGAGCGTGAATCTAAAATATTAAGCATATAGAACTAGTATTATTCTGCCATGCCAACCTGTCATACTGTACGAAAATAAGTTTTGTACTCTGAGTACAAAAAATAGGTAATTTTCATAAAGAATACGGCTGTCACTAATTTATTAACAAACTTTAACAAAGTAATAAAACTTTAACAAAGTAATTGGTTCGTTTGGTATACCAGGTACACCACAAATTATAACGTTTCTATCTTATATATTGCATTTTATAGCCTTATCTAAACTATAAAATACTGCAACATGACATGTACCTACGAGTGTTGAAACAAGAGACTATCTTTCTGTTAAAACCCAAAACCAAGTAATCAAAAATTTACCTGGATGAAATGGCCAGCAGCAACTTGGTCTACTTTGTTCATCTCTAATTTAGCGCCCCAGTGCACTAAGGCCAATGGCTAAAACAAGCCATTGAATATATAAAACTGTATTATTATTATTTTATGATTATTATTATTATTATTATTATTACTTATTATTTTATTATATATTATTAACACTAGAACACATAAATAAATGCCTGGTATCCAGAATTTTCAGCATCTTTTATACAGAACTACATACTTGTAACGTGTCGTACTAAGCTACACATTTATGTATGTATATACATACCGACACTGACAGAATTAGAGGACTGATAGCGATTGTATGTTTCGTGGACGCAAACGCTCGCAAACGCTATTTGAACTGCCCCTCAGTGGGGGTCGGCCCGTGTATTTGAAAAGGACTAATCGATTTACCCTTTCTCGAGATAATTTCGAGTACGGCGTTATAATATACCGATATACACATGAGCGGACGACACGTTTGAGCTTTTGAAGTTCCGTTGGATTAACACAAGGATGATATAGCAGCACAGTAGCACCGTGCTAAAAGTAAAAATACAAGTTCTATAACAAAATGCGTAATATGTTCTCCGCATTTTTTAAATAATTTAATCCCATTCTGCTTAAAATTTTCTCATTGACCAGACCAGTGATACTTTCCAGTTAAATTTGTTACAACTAGATTATGGTTGACAATTTCGTTTCATAGAGACCTTGTTGAAGCACACTCTAACGCATTAATTATGTAGAATAGGCTTAGCTGTCTCCATTCTAAATAGATCAACGATGATGCAAACAAACTCTGCATGCAGTGGGCTTACTTCTAAATTATGCAACCAGCGCTGTGGTGGTATGTACAAATATTCTCCAAAAATGCCCCAATTTGGTCGATGGTCGCCTCTAAAATAAAAACTCAGTAAACTTTATAAGATTTCAATTCTTAACAGAAAACAGTGTGTCAGATAAAATCTACGTAATAGCTGCAACTTCATAGAGTTAAGTCGTGGAAAACATCATCCATAAGGTACCACACATGTTTAAGAATCAGCAATAACAAACTATTACATAAACTGAGACGGAATTTAACATACTGCCTAACTAAATTGCAAGTTCAATAGTCCTAAATGAAAGCCTAACTCTAACCCTAAGCTGCATTGAGACTATGACTGAATTTAACTATGAAATTAAACAAATAATAATCGATACACAATTTGGTACTTAACTAGAGTTCTGTATTTAGAATGTACTATGACCACGACAAGACTATGTGAGTTTTAGTACGTAGTAGTAGTATTGTATTTCACGTTTTTTGAATCGACTTAAATGGGAAAATAGAAACTACATATCAAAATAAAACAGTTACCTCAACGGCGGTGAATCATCATATTCTATCGTTTCGTTCATACAGTGATGCCAAACCTGAAAACGATAATACACGTAAAATTACAACTTATTTTTCAAAAGAAACAATAAGGGTGGCGCTATTCTTATTAATAACTTTAATGTCATCCGACACCATCCGTCGATGTACGTCGTGCGTCACCGTTCGTCAGAGTGCGGTATACGCGCCTTTCTAGCATATGGTACCGCACGGGGACGCACGGTGATGTACCGGTGACGAGACAAACATATCGCCATGCTAACTTTAATTAAGTGCCAATAAAAAAATAAAAACGACTGTTTCTGAAGCGAAAAACACAATATAGCGACTGAGTAAGGGTTTCCACAGTATAGGAATGCTTTAATGGAGATTCTGTTACTCAGAAGTGCATTCATTTGAAATACAGACGTCATATTCATCATTTACAACACGCACAAAATGTATGGCATTGTTGGAGCTATGTTTATTGAATTTCTATTGCAGAACCAGAACTCTTCAATCATTATTCTTCACTTACGTATTATCAGTTTCTAATTAGCGTTACAGCATTTAGACGCAAATAACCTGATTATTAAACTTTACACAACTTATGAAAAACTATAACGCAATTATACAACTTACAACATCGTTGGTTGGATCGAAATGTGGAATTTCATAATGTTTTGGCACAATGGACTGAAACAAAAGCCATAAAGTTATTATAATTATATACATACATTATTACACACATTTTAAGCTAGAACTATGACGAAATATCAAAATACAAACTATATACCAGTAAAACCGGTCAGGGTTATTTCAAGTGTTTGAGATAGTAGGTTACCAAAACTGGGTCCAAAATGCCATCTACAAAGACGGATTCTAAAATCTGTACTGTGTAAAACGAAAAAAGCGGTATGTAATTTGGGCAACGTGCCAGCTTATTTGTAATATAATGTAGCTACAAAATAATATTGCAACATATTTGGGTTATCATTTATTTAACACCGGTCAAATGTCAGCAAATATCGGACAGACACTACACTAGGCGAACAATTCTAGTAACGTGACACATACCTTGAAACCACCGTAGTTAATGATTAGCCAACCCTTCCTGCTTACCGAATCAGTTGGCCACGTATCAGTCGCAGGACAAGTAAATTCAGTGAAATTATAATTTGGCCAGTCCACGTCGAGGTGATCCTAAAAACCAAAACAGGAAACTATTAACTTGAAAAACAACGGTCTGACGTTACCAACCACAAATTTATTCATTGCCAACTGGGTCAGAAGCACAATTAGAATTCCGATTCAAATCCAGGGCCAATTCCGATTTACAGGTACAATCGGAATCTGGATAGAATTTTTATCGTTTCTAACCTGCATTATTTGCAATTTTACACGCAAAACTTATGTGCACTTCTGTTACCTTTCATCACAATCAGGGTTTATATTAGTTCTCAGTGCATTTATATACACGGTATGAATATTATATGCAAGCTTGAAAAACATATGTATGCGAACTCACAGAACAGTTTGAATGAAATATATTAAGACTCTGTATTGTCAATGTACTTAATGTGGTTTCTGAAAATTCCAATTCCGGTATACATTTTCTGTTCCGATTCCGGTATACGTCTTTTCTGTTCTGCACCCTGGCTGCAACGTATCTGAATGCCACTTGTACGTTTAAACCTACTGCAGCCC
The DNA here is from genome assembly GCA_030248215.1 of Enoplolaimus lenunculus. Lineage (NCBI taxonomy): Eukaryota > Metazoa > Nematoda > Enoplea > Enoplida > Thoracostomopsidae > Enoplolaimus > Enoplolaimus lenunculus. The sequence continues at coordinate 104,608 of JASANG010003944.1, forward strand.
TACCGAATCCAAGTTGCGTGATACAATTCCAAAAAATAATATTCAACGACAAAACGAAATTTCCAGATGTAGCGAACAACAAATTTAAGTTATAATGTTCACTTAAAATCGGCAAACCACAGTTTCTACCACCGGCACTCTGTAAAGTATATTTTACCCATCTACCAGTATATTTTTGCAACATTTAAAAGTAAATACCCGGACCCGGATGCAACTCTATCTACCAGAAACTTACCTCAGCATTGTCACAATCATCCCTAAGTACTCCCATCGTTGCTCCATAATACGACCGTTTTGATAGAATTTTCTGGATTGTACGAGTAGGACATGCCAATATTAACACCGTACCAATTAGTAACAAATACGTAACACCGGTCGACATTGAGCGTTTTGGTTACAAGACAAGTTATTTAAAATAAGCGGCATTGAATTTAAAAAACAACCATATTATTTATTCATAAAAATTAAAGTAACCCTGCAGACGTAAATAGTTTTCTAAAAACTAAAGTCAAAATCATACAATTTTTACAAATTTTATAACAAATTTACAGTTTTATCTCGGAAAAACAGATTTTCTACTAAGAAAAATTAATGTCTCCAACATTCAAAACACCACTTCACAGTATCACACGGATTATAGCAATTTGAAAACGTAGCTGTAATTTGATGTTTTTTAGCATAACATGACACAAAATCTTATAACATTCCGGTAACCCGAATAAGAGGGGGGACTGATATTTATTTGGCCTCTCCAGAAGTTACCCCTCTGTTATTCGGTTATGGACTGTTATTTATTTTTAACCCGCCTTCCGCCACGCTTCGTTACTGACATATATCCCGTATTGCAACTATCTGTTGAAGTAAACGTTTATTTGCCGTGTGTCAATAGGTTGAGCGATAATGCAAGGTTATACTTAGGAATGTACTTTCAAAACTTAAGCATGCTTTAAAGTTTTGAACTCAGCTTTATTTGGCCCTGTACTTATTTACGCACTACAATTAGCGATAATTGAAATTTATATATGGTTTAGGGACTCTATCCGCTTACGGATGATTGGGACTCAAAATTAGTCCCTCCTCTTATTCGGGTCGCTGCAGTAAAGAACAGGGGCGGAACAGCATTATAAGCATTTTCATAAGCTTAATCCTAAGCGTAAGAATGAACATATTCCTATTAAGCGTAAACCAAGCAAAAAATTAGTCTAAAAAGCTTAAGCTTACTCTATTGCAGTCCCAAGCTTACTCTATTGCAGTCCCATAGAAAAACGTTCCGCCCTTGATCTTCAAATGGGCCCGGTTCACAAAATAAACAACACAACACAAACTTAAACTGAAGCAACAGTTGGCCCACGAATAAGCATATTCCTAAACCTAAGCCTAAGCCTAACCGTATGGATGATCTTATTCCTAAGCCTAAGCCTAAGCAAAATAATTAGTCTAAAGCTTAAACTGACTCAATTATAGCCCCTCCGGAAAACGATCCGGCCCTGTTCTATACATCGGGCGGGAAGTTAATAAACTTTGAAACCCTCAATCTTTAAACAAACGAAAACAAACAAACAAACATTCAGACAGACAAACAAAGTAAAACTCAAAGCGTTCACTTCAAATCTTTCAATGAAACTTAAATGATAATTGAAACCAATCTAAAATCCTTGAGTCTTTTTACAATCATCATATGTTTTCTTACACAAATAGTAGTATTCTTACAAAAACAAATATGTTTTAAAAGCGGCCGATAATAGCGCTGTTACTTGAATCTTTAAATATTTAAAAAAAGACGGAAATTTCACGAAATATAAAAATATTTTTGAGAAAAAAAAACAGGAATGAAGTTGTAGGTGTGTGTTCTGAAGTAAGGTGTAGATAGACTGAAAGCGGAAGCGTATATATGAAACCGATAGGACTCACAGAGCCGCTTATGGTTGCGCTATACTCATCGCACGCTGCCGGCACGGAACAATTTTGCCGCACGCCGCTGTAAAACTTTTTATTAAACATTATCGAAAAACCACGGCAGAGCACGGAAATCTGCGCCCGTGCCCCAAGTACTTCTACTTTATACGCGCAACAAACCAAACATTCGCAAATATGACCGACGTAAAGATCAGGGGCTTAACGTTTTGCTGCGGGACTGCAATACAGTAAGCTTATGCTTTAGACATTGTTTTGCTTAGGATTATGCTGATACTGCGCTGCTCTATACATTGGCAACAACTTTCACGGAAACTGGTTTATTTATATGGAAAAATGATAAAATCGCACTCATACCCAGTTCGACACTATCCGCAAGCAAGTTTGCTAATCTCTACTTATCTACCAGTTGCATCACAAGCCATTCTCGTTAGAAACAACCATTACTCTATTGAAATTTTTCTTTCTAATCAGAAAGGTTGCAAAGCATTGCACCGATAACTTTGACTAAAAGCGGTGGCATGTAAAACAAATTCTCCAAATGCCCCAATTTAGTTTGAGCGGGTAACGCGTGGGCCGGGTAAAAATCTTTAGATGAAATGTTGCCCAATACTGTAATAGGAACAAAATGTAACTCGCGCAGCTGGAGTCATCGCTATCAAAGTGTAAATGCTGCCCAGTTAATCAAACAAAACATGCGAAGTAAAACGTTTACTAACACATATGACATCATAGGCAACAATCATTATGTAAACGATCGTTATAGCACAACTTATTTACTATGTTCTCGAACAAAAATATTCTATGTACTTCTTGGCCCATGTTACTTTAAGGGGTGTCCACGTTTCTGGTGGGTCTATAAAAGAGTAGGTTTAGATTTTAGATTACATTTTTTGCTCAGGCGTACGCTTAGGAACACATTTTTACAACGCTTAGCCTTAGGCTTACTATTACGCCCCTAAAAGTTACATTGGCCTACATCTTTTATTCAATTTTTCGGTATAACTTTCAACCGAACTATCATCCACATCCAAATTTTGACAATTTAATCTACTGACAACCGGAAATGCTACTAGCAATTCAGCGATAACTGCATACCAGGGTGCAACCGGAGTTGAAAAATACCGGAGCCGGAAGTCAACGAAACTTGCCGGAGCCGGAGGTGAGGCGAAATTAAGTAGTAAAAATGATCGGTAATTAGTTAATTTTAGCCAATATGTGCAAAATGTTGTTAATTTGTTTGGTTTTAAGCTAATTTTCTGCAAAATTTCGGTAATTCTTTCATGAAAATTGACAAAAGTAAATCGAAACGCGCTAAATAGATAAATTTACGAAAAGTATGCAAAATTTTATTACCGGAAGTTGCCGCAACCTCCGGCAAAAATTCTACCGGTGCCGGAGGTCGATGTTCTGCCGCAGCCGGACCTCCAGTTGTACTCTGCTGCATACGTAAAAATAATACACAATCCGTAGTGATTATGCATTACGCGTGTCCACAGCACACCATCTACAAGACACAAAAGCCTCTTTAGGCTCGTGCACGACATTCCTATACTGAGTGGTCACGGTAAACGCGACACCTGAAGCCGTACGTGTCGCTCGGCGTAACCACTGATGACAAAGTACATCTAAGATGTTGCTGCTCTTTATCCTAGATCTGAATGCGTAGGGACAAACAACGATTCAAACATTGAACTTCTTACCGTTGTGTAAATAGTATAAACATTTGAATGTTTCCATAAAATACATTTTGCAAATATATAATATAATTCTCCCGGAATAATGAGACAGAAGAAAATATCACAGATAGAACAAGAGAAACATTTCTCTAGCCCTGTGTCCATATTCTCAAACGTGTGTAAAATCTCTCACCAGTTGGTTAGATAGTGTAACTTTCAAACCAGTGAATGACGAGGTTTGAAATTCAGCACATTTTTCACAATTGACTTGTCCTACTCCTGCACCTGTTTTGCGCTTCGTAATTGGCGCAGTTTGTCAATAAATTAAAAACGTATCGCTATCTGGTGATATATGCTGTATGCATTCGAGAATATGAACCCTCTAAACACCAATCCTCGTATTCAAAAAACCGTTTCAACTCGCATTATGAGCAATTTCAGGTATGTGGCACATCATATCGTTCAGCGATGGGCTTCTTAGTAAAAGAAAAGCACAGCTAAATATTAATACAAACGTGACACTGATAAAAATCAAATTTCTAAAAAGCGCAGCAAAGTTTTTCATGCATGCAAAAAAATAATCAACCAAAGCTGTTTGTTTCCGAAACCCTAGGTTGAAACTTCAGATTAGCCTACACACAAACAATTTATACCATTCTAACATCAAATTAGCAATAAAAACCGTTCGCCTACAGGCTATACTTCCGTACTCCCTGTCATTCATAAACACCCATCCGTTAAAGATAACAGAAGCAGCAAGACCAACTAACTTGTCAAACAAAACGAATAACAAACACTCTTGTCAAACAAACCGAATATGAAACACTAATACGTCTTAACATTTTGTGATAAGAGTAGCCCAAGAGTATTTTCATCAAGTAGTGCGACGTTCATAATTTACCTCTGCCACGAAATATGTGACAAGAAAGTTGTCGCGCGTTAACCCTACTCCGTACCATGTGTTAACCCTACCTTGTGACATATTTGTGGCGGATGTAAATTAAATATAGTGAGCGGCGCATGGGTATAAATAATAAATCTGGCAAGACTAGATAAATGCAGAGTCGTTTAAATCTCGACTATTTTTCGCAGAGTTTCCAATGTCCATTTTTGGATCGCTAAAATCAACCAAATCATGAGCAGTACTGCAGCTGTCGCTGTCGTTCTTGCTTTGGCCGCCTTTGTCAAAGCTCGATGTTGCCAAATCCACCTTGCCTGCAGACTTATTCACCAACGACCTATCATCAAGTGATCCACGGGGCGGGGTAGGCGGCCTTACTTCAGCGCGGCCTGGCGTACTTTTTCGCCGCCCAACATCATCCGCGCCTTCGTGATCCGTTTGAAAACTGACCGATTTGGTTTCACCAACCCCGCTAGTCATTTTTCCCTGCCTCTGCTGTCTCCGGTAAGACGCGTTTAAATCCATAGTGGTCACAGTTATGGGAGTATCATTTTGCATCGATGAATACTGTTTCGTTCCAACGGACGACGCATTGATTTTATGGTCTCCGGATGCTAGCAAACGATTCGAACTATTGGATCTATGGGTGGCGTACGGTGGATTAGGAACCGGTGGTATAATTTCACTCCCATTATCCGACCGCAACCGTGACATTTTAGTGTCAAAATAGTTGTTGTAGTTGTCAGTTCCAGGCTCGTCATCACGATAGTCATAAGCTGCGTTAGGTCGACCTGCCACCCCCGAGTAACTGCCATGATACAACGAGGATGCGTTAGGCTTCTGCCCTGCGGCTGTCTCATGGTCAGTATAGACCTTAACTGTGTCAGAGAGACAGTCTACGCCTCCATCGCTACCATCAGGAAGTCGTGTTAGCGCATCACTCGGCACCGGTGTAGTGCCTGTAGTAACCGACACGCCGCCACTGACTGATTTAAGCATTGGCTGTAGCTGACGCATTGAAATATTTAAATCTTTGAAAATTTGCATTTGAAATATGCCGATGATTGTTGTTAAAAATCCAATAATAATACCCATAATATCTTCGGTCGACAGTTTGGTCCATTCTTGAAACAGAATGCCAGATGCTATCATAACAAATGTTGTAAAGAATACGTAGTAAATTGGTGTCACAAAAGCGGTATTAAAACTATCGAGCGCTTTGTTCAAGTAGACCAGTTGAAGTGTTACGCATACGACAACAGACGCAGCCCAAAACCACGTCAACCAGTTGGTATATTGTGGATCACCTGATAACGTTTCACTAATGGCAAGACCTAAAATTTGAAACATTAAGTCCAAGTTGACACGGACCCTACTATATACTACGACGATTAAATAATCATCAAAATTCGACCTTCTGTAATCAACCTCAATTGAATACAATTATTACTATTATGCAAAATAAACAATATCATGCGTGCACCAGGAAACTTTTGAAAATGTCGGTAACGGACATTTGAAGCTTTTTTGACTATAATGTGTATCATCGAAACAGGTTGGACCAGAAACAAATACATCAACATCATCATCACCATCATCATCATCAACAACAACAACAACAACAACAACAATAATAATAATATTACTATTAAAACTAACCAATTCCTTTAACCCCCAACACCGATAGCGACCCAATCACAGAACAAACCAGAATGTACACGAGAATGTTTGAATTGCCATGACGAGGTGCGCAATAGAAGATCAAAAATACAGACGTTGAAAACACGAAGAATACCCAAAGGCCGAATGCTGAAAATAAAGCACAAAATATAAAATATAATACAGCCCAATTAGCTGTCACAAGCAATGTTTTCAACATTTGTCCATCAAGTAAAGAACTATTCAAAAATAACAAGTTTACAGACTTGCAAACACGAGCATGGCTCACTCCTAGAAACTGTCTTCAATTTCACATTTACCGATTCGTAAATTACAAATGAGTCAAACATCTTACCCACTGTCTTCATATACAACGCTAGTTGGTCCATATTGGTGAGGCCTTCTTCTTTGGGCGAATGTATGACGATCATAGTTGAGCCAAGCAAACAGACTGCGCAACCAATTTTTCCCAAAAAATTTAGTTTTTCTTTCAGCAGTCGAGACGAGAGCACGGTTCTGAAAAAATTGGTCATATAATTGCAGAAAAAGGCTGAATGCAACTAGTTTACTTGATAACAAATTCGGTTTTTGAGTTAAATTGAGACAATGGCACCATCCAGGTACTGCGCTACTCCTACTGTCCCTCACGACTACAACTGGGGCACCCACATTCGAGCTCCTGCCGACATTGACCTCCCCGCTTATCAACTTACGTAACAAGAACACTTAACGCTCCCAGCGGAGTGACCAGCGTTGCCGGCGCAAACATATACGCGATAAAATTGAATGCTTCGCCCAAACCCACTAAAATCAATGAAAACGAAACTGTTCAGGTTCGTATAAGTTTTAAATGAACATCCACAGCAATCAGTCAGGTAGCTTTTCATTAGGCATATGCAGATTAATCGGCTGCGATATGCAATAGGTATCGGTATTGATCGGCAATTTACGCAAGTATCAGCACTATAAATACCGATTCTTTGCCAACACGTTTTTGCACGCACAAGTGAGCGGAACCTTCCAATTTTCGCCTGCTGCAATATATTAGTTAATATGATCATGAAACTCAATGCACTCACAGTTCACTGAGCACCACGCATCAAAATTAGCATATCGGTTCGGCAATCGGCATCGGTAAATTTTTTTAAGAATTGGCATCGGCAAAAATTTTGACTTCGACACACTACTCACTAGTTATCACACATAAAAAATTTCATCTTCTATTGGTAAACATTTAAACATCAATAAATGAATTAGGTGTATATACGTATTCGTAGTTACGTATAGTTGGCGGTTTGACGAAACATTACAAGGGATAGCACGAAAAAAGAACAATACAACATTTATTCGAAGGACTACGCCTCTTAACTCTGCTGCACAGCATTCAGCTTTTAACAGTAAATTAGTTAACTAAAACTACAAAAAGCATTACAGTAATTATATTTAATAATTTCACAATTCACACTGATAAATCAGGGCCAGAAATAATCTTACACAATAGTTAAACACACTCACTTAGCAACGTTCCGCTCCACCAAAGCCAATCTTTTAAGTAGCCGAATCCTCCAGAACCTAAAAATTAACAATCGCATATAAGCCTTAATTAGCAAACAAATGCTGCAGCGTATTCTTTTATACACAGCACAGCTTGCATCTAATACTTCGCGGCAGGAGCATCACTGACCAATGGTCATTTATAGCACCATAGTCTATAATGACTCTGGACAAGGGTGTGTATATTTTGTACTACTAAATGTGCCACCCCGCGTTGTGTTTATGATCGGTTTTTTTCAATTTGAGAGATAAAGTTTGTTGAAAGATTTGCTGTTAGTATATGTTATGGTTACTTCTAATATGCAACTTTACCAAACCAACTTTCGATAATTAACGGTGTATCCAAAAGCAACATCGTGTGTATTGCCCACTTTTGCTGAAAGTCAACAAGCATCACAAAGTTCTATAATAGCACGCATAAGAAATTTTAATATTTTTTCAAAAATCCGTAAAAAAATTTCATTGCTGCGTCTTTGAATGCCGATGTCACGGTTTAATTCTTACCCCGGAAGAATTAAACCAGCTTAATTCATCCTCCCCACGTGCGGGTTTAATTTTTTCCCAAAAAACGCGGTTTAATTCTTCCCCTGAATAATTTTCCCCGGTTGAATTATACTAAATGAATTCTTCGCCAACCTTTGGTGCAACTCTTTCGAATAAATTTAAAAGTCAGCTGGTTTATATATATTCTGCACTGTTGTATTTGTAATAAGTTCATTATGTACGCATATAATGCAATCTTCGGGCACATTTGTGTGCAATGTTGTTGTGTGCAAAGCCAATGCATGGGTAGGCGTTAAGTATTACCAAATTTTATTGAATTTCGATATAAATAGAGTTTAATCTGAATTTTTAGAATAACACGTATATAATTACAGAAATTTCCATTTCGCTTACAGAAATTTCCATTTCGCTAACACTAGAAACAAGTGATTAATTCTGTAAACGGTCATGATCAGGGTGGCAACAACGTTCGAATTCGGCAAAGACTTGTGGGTTGCATTCGAATTCGGTTGTGAAAAAGCCGAACTCAAGAGCCGAATGCAACAATATTTGGCAATATTATGTATTTTGTAATACAAAAATCAATATTTTTGTTTCAGTCACAAATCAAAATTGCATTCGCAAAAATGTAGACTTCCTGGAGTAATATATTTTATTAGTTTTGCATGTCGAAAGGCATTATTCAAATTTTATGAAGTTGGTATTCTGAAACAAATTGTGCAACATGCTGTTTGAGAAGATGTCAGTTCGGTGGGATGGAATCCAACACAGGAAACAAATTCTACCATGACTGGTGTCAGGAAAACATACGGGGGAAGAATTATACCGCAAGCGAAGGAACAATTAAACTAGTTTCATTCTACAGGGGGAAATAATTAAACGGAAAGAAGAATTATCCCGTGACACCGGAACAAAGCTCGAATTCTACATGAATTCCGGATGAATACTGTTAAGTAGTGTATAAAAATTTATAACTCACTTGCACGATGCGACACATTACGGTTAGCCAATCGAAGTAGCGCTTTCTTTTTCAAAATAAAACTGCTCCCAATGAAAATACTTGAGCTAACGGCTAAGAAGAGACCAATATAAAAGTCACGCATCGACAGCATCTGCTAAAATAGTAATAATTGAAAACATAACATCAGACAGACGGTGAGTCGTGCTCGTCAAACATAAGAACAGCCGCATAACCTCAACAATTTAATGCTTACCACTAAGTAGAACACAAAGTTAGCTTATACATGGTTAAATGATACCTTTAGATGAATTTTCATTCATTTAAGTGTTGTTCACTTTTGTATTTACCTAATTAGAATTGAGCTTTCATTCATACGCTTATTAATGTAACCGTTATAATATAATCGAACCATTGAGACGTTTGAAAGCAATTTCGAAATCTGTCGGTCTTTGTCACAGGTTTTTGGAAAAACATGTAGGCATTTGACAAGAACTTCAAAGCGAAACCAAGGCATTTCTGGGTTAAGGACACAATTTTCAGGTGGAGAGGCTTGAACCCCTGACGCACCTTTCCTACTACGCGTCCGTTTTGTCGGCAACTTACCTCGTCGACGTTGGACATCTTTGTCGAATTGACTCGCGTGCAATTCGAAGACGGAAACACCTGATCACTTGGACACAGGAACGTAACATTGGTTGCTACCGATATTCCGCTAGAATTAAATTAAATTTTCACATAATATAATAATAATAATAATAATAATTCGGCTCGTTCATACTTACCCATATTTAAAGTTAATGCGTCGGCTTCGACAAAATTAGGCAAAAGCAAGCTTTCATCTAAGCCTATACCTAAATGTGGGTAAAGTGTACAACAAACAAAGCAATTGGAATCGAAAGCCAAAAAACTACTAAATCTTAAGGCCCATACCTGAATGACCACAGGAAATTATTTGCGAACGAGAATACAAAAATTTCAATATACTAAACGATCACTATTTAGATTTAAATTTCACCGGTGACAGATACAGCCTCTGGGTTAGACGTAGATCAGTTTTCTACTTTTCACGGTCCTTTATTTTGATTATAATTATACAACACCCAGGGTCGGTGACAACGGGGACCGCCTGCTTCCACCTCAACCGAAATATTTAGCATACAGCCGATTTTTAAAAACACAAATGGAAAAGCTTGAAATTAATATCCGAGCTGCAAAAACATAACCCCCAGGGATGGGAGTTTTGATCTCAGTTAGTCTCGGTATTTGGCATGTCTCGGTTTCAGTTGCTAGCCGAGACAGCGTATCCCTGCCCCCAATCCCGAAAAAATCCTGGAACCGCCTGTATGCAACATGAGACAGAATGAGTTTCCATCCATTCCACGCTATACATTCATGCATATCGGTGGCTTTAGACTTTAGAATACACCAAAACCTCCTTACTTGCATTCCATGTGAATGTATAATGAATATAGAAAATAAAAGAGCGACTTATATTTAGCACCAGGGTGCAAAGCGGAACTGGATTATACCGGAGTCAAAATCGGAACTAGAAATTTTGTTACTGTACGGATAATTTGTATTGACAAATATAATAATAATTTAAAGGGTGTCTGTTGGGTGGCAGCAATTTTAAAAAACGTCGCATGAACAGAATGGCGATGATTTCTGGTTCTGTAAAGCTAAGCCACGTATTGATACGTTAAACTCATCGAAAGCAATTTAATAGATAAAGAATACAGAATTTGTATACAACGTATCACACGTAGGATTAAAATTAAAACTTCAAACTTCCGACTCCGATTGATTGTGCGATCGGAATCGGGATCGGAACTGGTTTCGAATCCGAATTCTAAATTGGTATCGGAATTTCGGTTGCATCCTGTTTAAGTGCATTGTGATTTTTCCAAAGCGGCATCATCATTCCTTTCACGAAACAGTCACACATCAATACTTAGATTGTATATTTTGACTGAGGCTCTCTTGATTCTGGCAACCTAAGGGAATTGAAAAACTTAAAAGAAAAACAAATTTCACCCCAGCCCACACTTTGTAGCACAATAACAAGCACGAGCTTTTATAACTGCACATGTTAGTAGTAAAACGAAAGGGCTCGTGTACACATTCGCCCACATTCATTTAAAGTTAAGGTTTAAGCTTATGCCTAGAATTAAACATAAGCAGGGATGTGCCGATGCCGATAAATTGGCATCGGCAATAATCGGCTGCTCTTTTCGGGAGCATCGGCGCTGCAAAAAAATTTTCGATTCTTTGCCGATAGTTTTTTCACATGTGAATTGGAATGCTATCAATTTCACTTGTTGGCGTGTAAGGCAGGGATCGACCGAATATCCGGTTCCGGTTTAATATTCGGTAAAAAAATCGACATACGTATCAGGTTCCGGCGTCCGCATAAACGTAGTGGATACCGGATATTTGCGGTTGCGGTTCTAAATATCATAAAACTGCTTTTTTATATGTCGAAATACGAGATACCTGTAGCGACTTCAATTCCGGGCAAGTCAAGAGTGAACACTAGCATGGAATCAAAAATTCCGGTCAAAAATTAATCTTAAATCAATAAATACATATTCTTGCACGACTCCGATAGTTCCAACAGTGCACAATTTAAATCTTATATCCGGTTAACATCCAGCTCCGGTTCCGGTACAAAATTTACTCGGTAAAATTAATATCCGGTCGATTGCATGTATAATCGTACTTCTGACCAGGGAAACTGTTACCTCTCTTGCGTTTAAGTTCGAAAAAATTAATCGAAATGAATTGTTCTCATAAAATTGCAATCTTCAACGGTTGTTAGAATTTAAATCTTTGCATATATAATAATGATGTAATGCTGTATTCCAGCAGTCGTTTAAGCATTGCGTATTAACCTGGGAATCCGCATCGGCGTCGACATCGGTATCGGCATCGGTAACAGTATATTTTCTAAATAAAATAGACAGCGGTATCGGATCGGCGAAAATTTTGGTATTATTAGCACATCCCTAAGCATAAGTACACCTTCGTCTAAACATAAGCGTAAACAAGTGACGAAAAGTGTACAATACAGAGAGAGACAGCCGTGATTACTCACCCAACTGCATCTTGGTCAAACATTGTATACTTCGGCTTGTGAAGCTACCACCAGATGAACAGAACAACAAGCCAAACACACAAATAACGTTAAAAATAAAAAAATCTACAAGTCGACCAATTAGTTTGGTACTAACTCTGCTCCCAGGCCCAGGGTCACTTCTTGCTTATATGTCGTAGGAAAAAAATGTTAATTCACAACAATAGCTAAATACGCTTGCTCCAGTATGAACTTCTAAAACCTTGCAAACTGCAATTTGCTCAAAATCGGAACTCGGACGTTAATTTGTGTTTGGCGTAGTAAATAGTAGTTGGCCTACGACATTTGACAAATTTCTCAACAAAAACTTAAACTAAAAACCCATCACAAAATACTGGTATCCGTAATTTATACGTATGGTGTCTACGTCAAAAAAATAGTTGAAAACGAACCAAAACATATTATCGCTAAAATCAATACTATCGAATAATATATATCCACCTATACTAAATTACACTGCATTTTTAAGTAAACAAACAATATAGAGCGAGATGCAGTAGAGATTAGTATATAACAGTGCGTGTAAAAGCAAACTAACGTACAAACGACTCCATTATCTATTTAGCGAGTTTATACACGAATTGCCAAATGTCTCGCTAACAGTCACAAGTCCATTCAGGAGTTGAGGACAATGTTTTTTTCTAGTTCCACGAGCGAGTCTACACTCACATTGTTCTCAATGGGACGCAAACAATTCAGCAGGACAGACGGTGGACTCCGCTTTCGAAGTAAACATTTTTACTCGTACTAAACACAGCCAACCCGAAATAACCCAAAAACACAACTATATATTCTAAATGTTTAATAAAAGGCGTAACAACTATTAGGCGTGTAATACAGCAAAATATAATGAAGGAATTTATTTTCAAATGTACCGGATAAAACCAATCAAACTTGCTACAGCTCAAGTTGAAATTTCCCGGTGTGCATCTCAGTGTCCAAATTTATTCAAACCCGCGCTGAGTTGAGACCTATGACACATCCGCAGGCTTAGGATCACATCGACTTGAAACAAAAATGTAATGAGACTGGTTATAGCAAATGAAATTAATAGCGACTTTCCAAGTTAGCACCTATGCAAAGCTTACGTATTTAATTCTAACGATTATAAATGTTCGTATCACAATGTATACTAGGTAAAAGTGCCCCTAGAAGAGACAGATTGTGATATGTTTCGCTTGAAGCATGTAAAAGAGTTTAAATAAGGGTTAGTTAGACCATAGATCAGTAGGTAATGCTTATAATATTAGCTCCATAACTTCTATGAAAAGTTGTCATCTATATCTTTGACGGCTTCTTTCAGTGTTAACACGCTCACGGTCAGCGAAACGAAACATATGGGCCCAAGGGACATCACCTATCAGCTTAATTTTAGCCTTTGTTGGGTTTTACCATGTTCAGTTTATAAGTGATCTAATCTAGCATTCTTCATTGGAAGAGGATATTTTTTTGAGTTTTAAAATATTATGTTTCTAAAACTTGATTAATAAATATTTCAATATTGCAAGATTACAAACTGCGTCTATTGATTATCGAATACAAAACGTCACGCATACGCGCTCGACTGTTTTAGCTATCTTTACCATGACAATTTGATGATGTTAAGTCCAGAAACTTTTCCAAATTGTGTTCTGTGCCGTGACATATTTAAGCTATTCATCAAGAAAATACAATTCAAACGTTGCTAAATATTTCAAAGAACATGTTCTGCTGGCGCTCAATTCAGATAACTTTTAAAAGGCAACTGACTGTTATACGAAAGGCATGTTAAGAGTTGTACTTTAGAACGCCTTGACAACCCATAGTGTCAATATATAGCTTAACAGATGAAAGTTCGTTGGGCCCATATGCTTCTTATTTCACTAACCGCAAGCGTGTTAACACTGAAAGACATCCGTCAAAGATATAGATGACAACTATTTTCATAGAAGTTATGGAGCTAATATTATAAGCATTACCTACTGATCTATGGTCTAACTAACCCTTATTTAAACTCTTTTACATGCTTCAAGCGAAACATATCACAATCTGTCCCTTCTAGGGGCACTTTTACCTAGTTTCTTTCTTTTACATGGGATATGGTGAGGTTTTATGCTAAGTGTACTCCTAAGCATACGCCTAAGTCTAAACGAAATATAAATCTAAAGCGTACACTTGCTCCATGGCAATCCGCCAAAAAGCAGCCTGTTCTAAGCTATAATGCATGGGAGGTTATTACAAAATATTACTGTCTTAGTTAGCAATTTCAGTAGAACAAACATCGCAGTGACACGTAATCTATTGCACGTTGTCATTAGCATCACACAATAATATCGACTAGCTATGGTAATTACATATTTGTAATACAATTTTTTCGAAAAATTACAAAAATCAAACTTTTAATAACAACTTAAATGAGACGTTTAGCTGTCCAATTTGTGTATGGTGTCGAAGCGGCTAATTAGGATATTCTATACGCAAGTTACCTCATTCCAGCTCTGCTTTCCTGCAGAGAACATTCTGCAAAACTTTCAAAAAGCGTGCATTCTCGAGGCTTGAAACATATATTGAAAACACTACCGTGTTTCAATGATTATGTACGTATAACGCGTATATGATATCCGTTTTATATTATTATATATACTTTATGTTCAACGTATACGTATATATGTTGTAGCCCAATTCAGCCTAATTCCAAATTGGACTAGTTCAGCTTGGAATTAAACCTGGGCTTGACAATGACGTGATTCATTCTCTACTAGAAGTGCACCATTTGTAATTGGTTACTACCTAAATGCCATACTCAAATACGATTAGCCGATGCAAATACTCTTTCTGATTGGCAAAGTAATCGCTACAATCGCATGTTGCGGACAAGACAAAGTGGAATAAAGCTGCATTACGACTATCAAGAAACCAATCAGAAAACGCGTAGCATTATCAGACATCATTTAGCTTTGGAATAGCCCAAGTCGTAATTCCGCTTTGGACTAGCCCAATTCAGAATGCTGGAGGTACGGATTATGACCCCTACAAACGTAATGAAAAACAGTTTTTTATAGATTTTGACGCATTCATGTCATCGATTCCATTTTTAATGCTGCAGGGACCCCGGTTCAAAAGTTATGGACATATATAACATGAGCAGACGCCAACCAAATTTGTAGATACTTCCCCTTCCAACACGTGCGTGTTTGCACTATAATTTAGAGGGCCATAACTTTTGAACCGTTGGCCATGCAACCATAAAAGTGGTACCATTGAACTCAGATCATCGAGATCTATAAGATAGCCAACTTTTTGTTAAATTCCTAGGAGGGTCCGGATTCCGTACCTCGGCGTTCGGAATTGGACTGAATTACGACGTGAGCTACAACGTATACATAACCTATTTGACACGGTCCTTACGTATATGTCACAAGTATATACATGTAAGAGTCAGGGTGCAACCAGAATTACAATTTACCGGAACCGGAATTTGAAAATTTTACGGGAACCGGAACCGGAAAGTGAAAACTGCATTTCACCAAAAATTTCATTTTAATCGTATTTTTTGCTCTATTATTTGTGAAGCAACCTTAGTCGAACATAGGTATTATTTGTTGTATTTTAGATTTTCGTCGTCGAGTGAAGTGAAATCCACCATCAATGGCTTATATTCGGAGTACAAGTGGCTTTCAAAAGAGATTCTTAAAAATTAGCAAAGTTAAGAAGACGGCCAAATTATAACACCGGAATTTTTAAATCCGGCAAAAATTTACCGGAACCGGAAGGTGAAAAAATGCCGGAACCGGAATTCCGGTTGCACCCTGGTAAGAGTCAAATCCTACGCGTGAGGTACGCTAAAAGACAAAAATTGTAAAAACTACGGCTGGCTCGTAGCCAGAGGTGGCTCAGCCCCATTGAAAGAATTTTAGCTCCCTCCTAGAAAATTTTTAACCGAACGACTTACGCTTTTATACATTTACACTATTACCGTTTAAAACCAAAAATCAGACGCTGGGAGGTCTCCATATTTGGCTAGTCTCGGTCTCAGTTTTTTCAGTCTCGGAATGTTTCAAACCAAGAGTAATACTCCAAAATCAATTTTTTTACTTTTTCATGCTCAATATTCATTGCGAACAGAATAATATTCGATGTGTTTGTTGATTTTTAAATCAAAAACAAAATTTTGCTCGGTTTTTAACACGGTGTAACCGGATATCTTTTTCTTGTTCCAGTAAAAAAACCAAAATAAAACATCTTTGAAACTTTTATACCTTAACATCCGTTTTGCGCTTCCGTTATTTTTACTATATATCTGTTTACACCCTGGTTTTAATTTGATTTTATAGGTTAACCTTTGTAATCAAAACTTTAGTTAGAAAAGAAAAATTTCGTTTTCTTACAAGAGTAAGACCCGCAATCTCGGTCTCGATGGCTGGGCGTCGGTCCACAGTTTTTTAACCGAGACCGCCCATCCTTGCAAAAATACAGTGAGATGATTAGTATTCACTGCAAACAAGATTGATTATGCTCAGCAGTGTTTATTTATGTCATGATAAGTATTGCTGCCACGGCCGTAATTAAATGAAAACTGTGCGACGTCTAAGAAAAGTAAACAACCGGATCAGGACCCCAGAATCTGCAGTAAATGGCTGCAATTCTGAATAGGTACCACATTCATACTCATAGTTAGAATGTCACCTCGGGAACGTATATAACTTCGTGTAAAAGAAAATTTTGACTTCTACAATTCAGGTGTAGTCTGTTTCAAGCGGTTTTTACTTATCTATCCAGAATTTCGGGTTCATATATCACTGCTATCCATCGAATTGTATACGCCCCTGACCACATTTATTACAGAACCTGCATCCGCTAACTTGCGTTTAATAACAAACTAACATGTATCGAATGCGAACGAACACCGCCATAACGAAGAAAACAATATCAGGCGCAAACATAATCGCTGTTTATGACGCTAATAAACAAATGCAATAAAATAACGATTTAAATAAAATAAAAAATATGAAAATGTAAAAAAAAATAAATAAATGGTTAAGCCTGTATAAGAATATAACAATGCATTTTTAATCAAATAGCGCAATAAATAAAACTGTAAAAACGTTGTTTAAATACTTCAACTTTTTTAACAAATTCCATGTAGCCGCGGTTTTCAACTGGAAGGTGTCTGTCAAGGCAACCAGGAGTTACAGTAAAGGTAGAGTTTTGAAGAATTCAAAAGCAAAGCGAGAGGAGAGCTTGGCACAATTCAAAATCAATATGTCCCAATAGAAATTTTGTTCAGTTCAGGATTGAAAGGGTGAAAAACGTTTATTGGTTAATGGGATATGGTTATAAAATATATAATATTACTAGGGATGTGCCGATTAATAGGCATCGGCATCGGTAACAATCGGCACTTTTCGTGAGTATCGGCATCGGCACTGCAAAAAATTGCCGATTCTTTGCCGATACTTTTTGCACACAACAATCAGTTGGTATGCTATCAATTTCATTTCTGGGCGCACACCAATGTGTATGCTTTGGAAAATTGTAATCTCTCTTGCGTTTGCGTTTGAAAAAAGTAATTGAAATTAACCGTTCTTATAAAATTACAATAGTTCATGATAGTTACGGTTTAAGCCTTCGTATAATAATGTACTGTAGTATTCTATCTGCATATTAAGCATGGTGTACAAACTTGAAATCGGCATCGGTATTAGTTCGACATCGGCAAAATTTCAAAATAAGAATATGCCTCGGTATCGGCATCGGCAAAAATTTTGGTATCGGCACATCCCTAAATCTTACAGTAACAATTTTTTTTCAAGTATCTGCGTAATATCTGAGTATGTAGAAACAATGCCCGGCGAAGTATACAAACGTGACTAAAACATTGGTTACGTTTTATTTTCAAATGCAAAATGAATTAGCATTAAGGTACACCAATCCAGCTAAGCTAGCTAAGCATATCAGCAAATAATAAAAGCATTATTTCAAATTCCGATTCCTGTGCTAACAAAAAATCTACTTTAGTTTCTGTTTTAACAACATCGCCATGCACTTAAATGCTAACCAAACAGCAAATCAATAATTTTACATACATATACTTGGCTTGGCAAAAACAAACTGAACAAACCAGTACACCGTGCGAGTTAACCGTATTTATTCACGAAGCCGTCCGACAGTCAACCTAGTTGCCTAGTTACTTATGTTAGACAAATAATCAATATATTATGTATCATAGGGTTTCAGGCTAAAGTAAAATCACATCTACATGTGTAAAATAAATGGCAAACAGCACGTTGAAACAGTTGAGGTGAGTCACTTACACAAGAACAGCTTTGATATCAAATGGTCGGGGTTCCATCCGAAGTTAAAATTTAGTCGGTATGCAATTTTTATGTCGGAGCCGGAATCGGAATCTTAAATATAAACTTTGTTTATTTTGATTTCATTTCGGTACACAGTTTGTGCTTGTTGTGTTTTCAGCCAAAACATAAAGTTCACGCAAAATAGGTGGCTATGCAAATTATTTTTGTTCCTTTTCCTTGGTTTCAACGCAATATGGGACACACTAAATCGAAACTTTAAATAATGTCAGCGGCAAAGGATACGAAACTGAAATTGTCAGAATACCGGCGTCATAATCACACTCGGTCAGAATCGACTTCTGAACCGTGATTTTGCGGGAACTAAATCCGGAATGTGAATTCTGTTAACGGAATTCGAACTATAAATTCTGTGACTGTGCAGATAATTCGTATTAACAAAAATATAAGTTATATTGATTTAGGGTTTCTATTGGCTGGTAACAATTTCAAAAACGTCGCAAGAACAAGGCTATGATTATTTTGTTCTAAAAAACAAAGCTACAATAAATTGGCTATTATCAAAATAAAATGATAGTCTTGTGTGTTTGAATGTTAGGATCGAGAGAATTTTTACGCAACATACCACAACAAGTAGTATAACAGTTATGTAATAAACTGAGATTTATGTTGAATAAAGATCAAGTTTTTAGAATATATACTTGTCAATCTATTGTGTGCGCCCCACGACACTTATTCGAATGCCCAGACAAGCCCACGATGCTCACAGTACAATACTTATTGAAAAATCACGTGGATATAACCAATTTCGTAGGACCGACACAACCGAGGTAGACCACTCATCTTGCTGAAGGCTACAAACAGACATCGATAACCCCCGGATGCACCCTGATGAATTAACTATAAACTTGATAAAACTAGGTTACTAGATTATTTACGAAAAAAGTTAGTACTGCATCTCGTCCCGCAAGTAAGATGTCACGGTCATTTCTTTAATCAAAACGGTTATAAAAGAATGTTCATCTATAAATATGTTATAACAACTAAAATGTAATTCTTTTGCTTACCTGAAGCACACATCACACGGCGTCAAGCTATGAACACAGTCACGTTTCGGCTACAAATATTACATTCTGCGCGCATGGTTAAAAAAATAATTCAGCCATAATAGACGTTATCTACTTCCTGAAATATTTTCGTGTACAAGATTTTGCTACAGTTTACGTAATCACACCGTGTAAGATGCGTTAATGCTAGATATATAGGTACAACAACCAGCCCTAATCCAGAAATATGCTCGTATTTTCTACAAACTTTGATTAAATGTACACGCAAAGAATTGCATTTATATAATAGCCAAAACTGTCTATAATTATGTACCAGTCGTAGCGGGACTACACGTATATATTGAACGAAGCTCGAACACACGTAAGCAGTTAAGCTAATATGCTAATTAGTTATTAGCTAACTATTCATTTATTGGTTTTGGAGGTTTGTAAACAATTCATTCAGATTCCTCACACAAAAAACCGTTCCGTAACCTTAATAATTTGAGAAATAAATAAAAAAGGCATTATTTAGGAATATCAATTAAGGAAATATGCAAATTAGCTATTAGCTAACTATTCGATAGTCAGTTTTGAAGGTTATATATATAATATGCATATTATCAATTAGCTAACTACTCAACTATTGGTTTTTGAGGTTTGTAAACAGTCTATGCAGAATCCTCGCACCCAACAACCCTTTAACGCTGAAATTAGATTGCTTGTAACTGTAATAATTAGTGAAATAATGTAGAAAGTACTAATTTAGGCTCAATTAATTATGCAAATTAGCCTGTAGCTAATAAACGACTCAAAATGACAAACGACTGATGACGATATCTAAAATTAAATTGCATTCTCTTAAAAGTTCAACCAACAATCATTCGTAGAAAAATGTATTGCTAGTTTTTTTCTTAAAACTAACGTGTATATCCGTATTCTATATTCGTAGCAAAACACTTCAATCTATTTGTCGTTGTGTAGAGGGAAGTGGCCTTCCGGAATTTAGCGGCACTCATTCTCAAATGTAAGTACATATACTTTTCCACCTAGCAATTATTTCTCGTAGTGTAGTCGATCGATGGCTTCTCAGCTCGTTAATACGCCAGCAGCCTACATGTCCAGAAATAGCAGATGAATCCACATTCAGTTATTCTCTTGAATAGTTACAATTAAGTTCCTGAACATCACTTTTTGTTTTTAAAATTGATTGTTAAGCGTTACAACAACAATGCCTGAATTCTGCGTATTCAACAGAGATGGGCGGTCTCGGTCAAACAAACGAGACCGAGACCAGACCTAACCTGCCGAGACCGAGACTTTTGGTCTCGAACTCGGTCAATTTGTAACCGTTACCGAATTAAAAATAAGATTTATTAACAAAACTTTTGAGTATTTTTATCTGGTTTGAATTGCCCCTTCATACGTACATTAAACTAATAAATCGCCGCCCAATTTTTTTACTTTATTTTTCACTTGTCTACTGTTGCCATACGCTTCGAGAAGGCTCGCAACAAAGTAACACTGTCTCAAAACAACCCCGATACAATCCCCTTAATTCAGAAATATAGTGTTGTTTTTGCTCCCGGACAAACCGAATAGACTAGTAAATTTTTTAAACACAGCGTGACGTTATAAATGCGGATGACCAATAATTATTTAAACGATGTCTTGAATGTTTTAAACGCGAAAATGCAACTATTCGCGCTTTGTCAAAACAAAATCGAAGCGTTAACCGGCAGCGATAGTTGCTACACAAATTAGAAAATACAGCTTAGATTTTGTACTGAAGAATATCTACTATTCAGAGTAATTTTGCCTTATTTGATGTGGAAGTGACAAAACAATGTTTCGGTTTGTATTCGTTTCTAAACTATGCCAACAAAATTAAAACAAATATGACAACTTAACGCAACGCTACAAAAACATAGCATAGTGTTAATCCCACTGCTAAAAAGGTCTGGCTAAATAGCTGACTCAAACCAAATTTAAATTGGTAACTGAGTCCCAACTAAATGAGCAATTAACTGCGTATAAAGTAAGCACCGGTTTCATAAACATCATCAAAAGCAGGAATAGCCACTTGTGGAGACTTGTGTAACGTGGATATAGCAAAAGTGTTTAAAATCATTTTGGGTGATTAAACTAACAGTGCTAAACAATTTTGGTGTATAATTTCAAAGCGCGGATACATCCACTGCCCGCGGGTAAAAACTACTCTATAAGGCACATTCCTATTTTTCAATCTGGTTCGAACAAAAAACAATAATGTTCCAACTTTCTGAAACGATTCATATTATGCATTATCTTTTTTGTTAAAACTAGGCAAAGGAATCAAGCTAAAAAATTCTCAGTTCAGGCAAAAGTCATATAATTTGCATACTCTAAGCTCGCTGTTAAAATATGAAAACTAAAGGTTTTAACAATTGGTTCTTTTGTTACTCTATATCATTTACCCCGTCAGCAAAGGACATAAAAGGTAAGCTTTTACATAAACATAAAAGTGAAGATTTAAATAAAACTTACACTTCTGATTGGAAATCGAAAGCATTCCAGCTCACTGC